>VWYI01015136.1:0-31766 GCA_013399455.1 Anthoscopus minutus
CAGGGGAAAGGATTCTGTCAGAAAAAAGAGAAGGAAAGCCAAGCCCCCAAGAATGTGGCAAAGACAATTGTGTGGGTTTTAAGTCAGATACAAGGCCGGGGGAAGGAGAGAAAAAGAAGAAAAGGGAAAGAGATGAAAAACGAGAAAAAAGAAGCAAAAGGAAAAGAAAAAGGATAAATGAAAAAGGGAGGGGAGGGGAGGGGAGGGGAAGAGAAGAGGAAGAGGAGAGGAAGAGGAGAGGAAGATGACTCATTACATTCTCTTCTAATGATTCAAGGGGGTGTAGGGAAAGCCTTCCCATTTCCATTCGCCTAGAAGTGTGTGCAGCCCACCAAAACTCCACAGGAGACACCACCTTAGGAATGTGCATTTTACTTCAATTTGAAGCTCTGTCAGCCTCTCAAAGTGTGCAGAGGAGAGAGTTGCACCCCAGTGTTCTCACCTTCCATGCTGACTTCTTTCCCATCTGTGGATGATAAATGATCACCGACATTTCATTTGGTTTTCTGGGTGAGGCCCATGAAACGTGGAGCGTCAATGAGAGAATATTTCTGAAATGAAAAAGATTTAGATCTGCTTAAATCACTGGAGAACTTAAAAAAGTAGTCTGACATCAGTAACTTTTTTACTTTTCAAGTTCTGACTACAATATATGAATGTGGATGAGATGAACAGATAGAGAAAAGGAGTACTGTGATCCCTACATAAAATTATCAGAGATAAAAGTGGGTTAAAACAGCATAAAAATATGGCATTTGGAAGGAAAAGGGGCAAAACCAGAAAGGTGTACTGTGGTGTAACTGTGGTAGAGAATGTCAGAATAAAGGCACTCGTGTGACTGATAAAAAGACAAGGAAACACACATGAAAATTAAAAACAAAATTAATAGAGGCTTAAGGGAATACTTTTCATGAAGGGAATCTTAATGGCCCAGGTCTGTATGCAGGAGCAAATTGTAAGACAAAAGCTGTGTGAAAATTCAAGAAGGAGATATGTAAAATCTCATGCTATTACGCTGATTACTGGTAGATTTACAATGTAAACTTTACAAATGATGATATACAGAGCAGAGAGGCAGAATAAATATTATTTCTGAACCTTAGTCACTTTTCTACATGGAAAATATACAAGGTGATTATTCAGAGACCAAAAGAATAACCTGTACAAGAATTCATTTCTTTTTTTATTTTNGAAAATTGCAGAATTCAAATCCACCCGAGACCACGAAGCATAGTATTAGCAGAGTAAATTACTGTCATGCTCAAGGTGCCAAAAGCAATTTAGTTTGTATACAGAAACAAAATCACAAGAAATTAAATCACTGTGTTTCCCCCACGTTTGTGGGGAAGGGATAATTGATTAGAGTAGCAGGTCACACCTATACTAATGCAGCGTTCAGTAGCTGACATCATGTCTTCCTCTTTGAAATGAACACCAGCTCATAACATTCACTTAGATACCTTTTAATTACTTCTCTCTGCAGCCAGAAAATGGAAGGCTAACTCATTAACCTTCTTTGCCTTTCTGGAAGGTGGTTTGTTTTTTTGGTGGTTTTTTTTTTTTTTCTCTTAATGTTTATGCTTGTTTGGACCTGCAGTTATTCCCATAGGCTGCAGAAGTATCCATTAGCAAACCTGGTCCAGCTGCAAGTCCTCTTTCACTGCTTAATATATTCAGCAATCTGCTCTTCATGGTTCAAACCCATATTCCAGCCTTATCAGTAAATAGAAACTCCACAGGTTATTTTTCCTATTTTTGGGCCTGAAACGGTTTTTGCAAATGCTAAAGCTGTTCCTTAGCTTGCTTTGTTGATGGCAGGGGATTAAGAAGGGAATTTACAAACAATAATACAAAACACTGATTTAAAACTGAGGCAATCCAATTGTAACAACCATTTCTCTTACTTATGAGTAATGACTCCTTTTTCATGCATTGTTAATACCTTCCTAAAGCACAAGGATCAACGTGTCAGGAAGAAAAGAGAAATAGATTTACTGGATCATTGTGCAATTTTTCAAAGTCTGGACTACATAACTTGATAAGGACAAAGAAACCCAAATCAGAGAGGAATAAACAGAAAGCAATAATCCTGCTATGCTCAGTAAGTTTAGTTTACTTTCTTGTAAAAAGACATAGAAAAAGAGGAGAACTTTATAAATTTCTCCAGAAAACTAAGGTAACTTTGCACTGGAACGTGCAGTAAGGTAAATTGCACCATGGGTGTGAAAAAAATTAGAGGTAATCAGAATTTTTGTCATACTATCCCACTCAAAAGAAGAAAACTGCATAGTCATTTAAAGGTGGCCACAGTGGAGTGTGAGTACATCCAGTTTTGTCAAGAAGCTGAGGTAAGCACAAGGGAACAATTCTGCACTTCAAAGGAAGCTTCAAGTGATAATAGCTTAAACCCTCCTTTGTTTAATCAGTTATTTAAATACTGCTAATTACCTGGGCTGTTGCCTAGACCGACCCCTATGATTTGCGGGTCATAAATCTTAAAAAGCACAAAGGGTCATTTCATACTCAGATCAGCAGTTTTTATGCTCTTGCAAGTTACATAAATGGACTCCAAGGAAAGCTCACAAGTTTACAACTTGTGCACCTTAGGAAGGGGCTTCACACTGAAAATCTAAACCGCACGTTTGTAGAATTACAATTTCATACTTTAAGGGAGCTGCAAGCTGGGCAAAACAGCCTGAAGCCAGGAATGCAGTAATTAAGGTGTGTAGCAGTAATGCTAACTGACAGCTCTTGTGCAGCAGGGCAGAAGGAAAGGACCTAATCCTGCATCAGTCCTTTTGTCTGCCCCTTTGTCTCCCACCTGCATCTTCTGAGTCCTCTCTGCTGTACCTGTGCATCTGCTCCTGCACCCCAGCAGATCTGGCGTTATGGATTATGGAATCTTCCTGATCTAAAAAAACAGCCCTTCTTCCTATGCATCCCAGAATAAGTTCTGCTGGCTCATAATTCCATGTTCTCGCTCACCACACAATAGTACAAGAAGCTGGAGAGGTGCAGAAACTACAAACCTGAACAAGGAAAAAAAATAAATTATTAATGTTTATTAACGTATCGCTGATGCAAATCAGAACCTAAGGAATGAGGAAGCAGAACTCTTATTAAGAGAGAATAAACGCTTTTGTCCTTTCATTCTAGTGTGAAGGAAACAGCTGGAGACTGACTGCATCAGCACCAGTAACCACCTTTACTAAAAGCAGCAGAAAAATTTGGGTTGGGAACTGAGATTATTTGATAGTTCTGGGGCTGTTTTCAGGAGCAGCCACTCTCACAAGACAGGTGAGGCTGTGGAGCCAGGGAGACAGAAAGATGAGACTAGTTAGTAATTGTCCCTGTTGTTTTAGAATCAGCAACACACTTCTGTTTTTGTCAGAGCCTCTTTGTCCAGTAATCCAGAAGGGCAAAGATTGGCATTTCCTACGGCTGAGCCTTCCATGGAAGCCACAGAATTTTAAGGGATAATCCACCAGTGATGACAAAGGCCTGAGAATAAAGAGGTAACAAAAGCTGCCAGGATAAGATTCAAAGACAAATTTGCACACATCTGGAGATCTTACTGCTCCCATATGATTCTGCTATCATCACAAAGGCTGACGGTGATGCAGCCCCAAAGACCCTTGCAAGGATGGAGTAGTGGATCAGTTTTATACCCTGAGCTCCTAAAAATGGATGTGCCCAATTCCCTACAGTTTAGAGCTGATATTCTATTCGTGCTATGAGGAAGTTTCCCATTATCCCTCATTCTGGCACCATGTGCAATCAAATATTCATGACTGAAGTACACTGCTGTTTACAGCAGGTGGCAATACCTGTCACAATGCTGGTGGCAGTAAAAATGAACCGTGATGCAAGGAAAACTAAATATCTTGTAATATTTTCAGGGCAAAAATACAATTCAGGTCATATAAAACAGCAGAAAGCCCAGGGAAATCCACTCCAGCTGTATCCATACAGATCAGAGAGCTTTATGATGTAACCTTTGTCTGATGAACTTTGATTTAATTGCTTGTCTGCGACTTGTACCAAAGGGCCTTCCTGCAGCAGCCTGTAGTGAATTTTCCCTCACTGCAATCACTGCCATAACCTTACCCCTACTCAAAAAAGAAATTCATGTCCTGTAATGCCTCTTTGAACCAAAGAGTTAGGATTTTAAAGTTTTGTCTCCTACCGGGGGGGTTAAAAAGGTAGCACTGAGTAGCAAATCCCACTAGCACTTATTTGTTAAAGAGGTACCATATGTCATTCCTCTAGATTATTTCTAGATTTAAATTTGCTCAAAACCTTTGACGAGGTTTTATTTTTTCGTGGGGGTGTTACATCGACTTCTCTGCTTGTGTTCTAAAACTTTTTTTCATTCTATATCCATGTGGGAGTCTCCTGTCGCAGATGCGTGTGCCTCCACCTGTGTTCTGGCTTTGCTTCCTGCTTTGTCAATCACCAAGGCACAGTTCAATCAATCACCCAGCTGACCTGCTCAGAACTTTCCTCTTGAGTGTGAATGTGAGCCTGATTGTCATGGGGGATTTTCCCCTCTCCCCTGCAATTTATTTATGTATTTACTTATTTAAGTTATGCCAAGAGCTAGACCATGTTACAGTTAGTAGGTGAAAGTGCTTTCAAAGACCGAGTCAGAATTCAAAATTATATCAAATAAGAAAATCAAGGAAGGAGTTCAGCTTGGCAGAGGATCCCAAATTCACAAATACCAAATGAGGGCAAAGCAACTGCGGTGAATCAAGCGTCAGAAAAGTTCACAGGGGTTATAGGCAGTCCACAAATTTAAAATTGTGCTTTAGAGTGATGTTTTATATTAACACTGCATTCCTTTGCAGATGATATAAAAACCAATTACTCTGCACAAGAGTGATTAGTAAACTCTCAGATGGGATGCTGGCTGTTGAATCCTGCATTAAAGGAGAGTTAGGCAAGTCTCAGAGAGGGAACCACTGCACTGTGTCAGGGAAATACCTGTCTTGGGAGTTTTAAATTACTTCAGCTCCTCTCAGTGCATGGAAACAGACTGTATCTCTCCTTGAGCTCCTTTTTCAGCTCTTTATGGACTTAAAATGACACATTCTAAATCTAGAAGAACTAAAAGGAGAGCGAAATGTCCAGGATTTTAGCCATGGCTCCACTGCTTCGGGATGAGCCCTGGCAGATGCATCCTGTGGTGTTGAATTCTAACCTCTAAAACACGGTTTTAATTGTGGCAAGCTAAGGGACTGCCTCCACAGCTGTAATTCATAGCAGTAGAGATGGTTTGAAGTACATTAAAAATACCTACAGGCTGTGTCCTACTACAGTCAGAGCACTCTGATGCCTTGATCCTGTAGGGAAGAAGCCAGCTTCCTCTATTTTGGCTCTCACTGGGGTGGGGTAGGTGTAAGCCTGGAGTGAATTGACTTTTCTTACCTTCAGTGTGTGAGTTTTTTGACTGCTATGAAGAGGCCTTTTATAACTATGATGGCTGAAGCATGTATTTATTTGGTGTTGGGGGAATTTTGTTCACTAGGAATGTATAGCTGAGTTCCTGAGGAGCACAGTTTATCATATAAAATCTGAATAAACACACATTAAAGCAGGGCAGTGTTCTGCATTAATTTAATTTTGCTGCATATTCTTTAAGACCCCTGAACCAGAAGGACATTTGGTCAGTCTTGGAGTACAGTGCGTGAATTAATTCATCATTCTTCAAGTGCTTTGATATTGAAGGTCATATTTAAAAAAAAAAGAAAAAGAGCTCAAGCCATGGAGGCAAAAGTGACTTCGCCTTTAAAAAGAAAAAAAAAAAAAAGCCAAACTCAGACTAAAAAAGTTAATTGAGAAATGTGAATGTTACCAATTAATTTCCTTATGATTTTTACTGAAATGAGAGACTGGTTATTGCAGTCTCAACCAGAATGGGTGTTATTCTAGGCCATTATTCTCATCTTCATGCAGAAGACTGAATCACAATGACAAATGTCCATTAACTGCTGCAAAAATCACATTGCACTCTGTCTGGAGAAGTAGATGACCTCTATGTGCAGTTTAAATGGATTTATTCTCATCAGCTTTAATCAACTATCAAATTAATTTGTAACGTTTGGGATAGTATTACGGAGCTCCTGGAAGCCGAGCCCACTGAACGGTGTCACATAATCATTACCTTCAGGAGCATAATGAAGCCTGAGGTGCTGGGAAACAACCCACACTTACAAGGTGATAGAAGTTGATACCTTCTGCAGTGAAGAAACTATCACAAACACACAAATCTCTCCTTTTTCATCTGGAGCAAGATTTTCACTTGAAGAGGAATGCCAGAGGCTGGCTGTTTCCTGCCTTAGGTTCCTTCCAGCCTGCAGGGTGGACCAGGGGAGCAACTTTGCATTTTCCTTCCCAGAGCAGGCAGCACATCTGAGCTCTCAAGAGCAAACACTCAAATTTGACAGCTGAGTTTAGTGAAGGGGGATGCTTTGTCCTCACACAATTCAGTGCAAGCAGGGCACAACCCAGGCCAGTAAAGGCACTAAGGGCCTCTTACACAAGAGGTGAGATGAAGCTTTTCATTTTATGTAACTTAGTCTGAATTAAAAGGTTTAAATCTGGTGGCTTAATTGTTCTGTGTAAGCAGAGGAGCAAGTGGTGACATGCTAATGAACCTCCTAGAAATAATGTGTCAAAAGATGTCCCTGGGGGTGTGCTACTTTCTTATGTTTTCCAAATTTTGTTATTCAGAAAAAACTGCTTATAAAGCTTGCCAGTTTGTTCCAGCAAGCCAAAAATCAGTAGTATTTCCCTGGGTCTAAGAGGCTGGTGTAAGACTCATTTTCAGGGTATAGCCATAAATAATGATAATAGTAGTAGTAATAATGCTAATACTAATACTACTGCTAGTTCTCCCTGAGTGCAGCACATTATTTTAGCCCTAGCGAAGGGCGTTGGATTTTCCTGGGGCTGCCTTTCAGGGGTACTCGGTGGCTGAGTGTCTCCTCCAAGCAGGCAGGGCTGAATCACAGGGTAGGAAGTTTTACTCCAAGCACACCATGGCCCTTTTCCCATGGACAGGAAGCTCAGGAACACTGTCAAGACACGACAATTTTCACCACATTTCCTCTTAAAACACCAGCTCGCACTCAGATTTGAACCGAGGCGAAAGCACTGGAGTTTGCTGGGCTTTTCCCTCCCTTCTTCCTCTCCGTGACACATGAACACACCCCGGCCACACTCCACTTGGAGGTGAAATATTTATCATGCACAGGGAAAGCAGGAAACGCTGGAAGAGTGTCACGATTTCCCCAGGCTGTCAATGGAGGGCACATCTGACACAAGCCCTCGCCTTGTGCGTTTGTCACGACACAAGCAGCACCAGGTACCTCAGGGGACCTGCTTGGTATGTTCTAGTCCCCTTTGCCCAGAGATGAATTAGGGCATTTAAAGGAGAGCACAGAGGCTGCTTTCTGAGGCTCAAGGCCTTAACTTTGTTCCTGGTGGCAGCTCAGCTCACAGAAAGCATCATTCACACGCACAGACACTCGCAGGCCTGGGTTTATGATTAATCCCACCACAGTGTGCTCATGCTCCTCTAGCAAAAATGGTCTCTTTGTGGAACCTGATGGACTGGAACAAGGAGACAGTATATTCAGGCAGGTTTTTTTGACTACTAGGTAAAAAGTTCAAATTCAGCCCAAAACTGAAGGATGACTCAAGTTTCGTGTTCGGACTTTCTGAAAATTTTCTCTGAAAACAGCGTGTGTGAGAGAGTACACATGTACAGGAAAAAGTGATTACTGGAGATGAGGAGGTAAAGAGGGAGCACATCCAAGAATTCCTAATGCACTTGCACTTCTGTTCGTAACAGCACTGAAATGTCACTTGAATTCAGAGTGCAATTATTCTTTGCCTCCCCAATATCTCACGCCAACATCCACTTCAGCACCTTGATTTTGTTTTCTCTAAGCTTTAACGCACATTGTACTCGCCTAATTTGGTGGAGATAGGATATGGTACAGTGCAGATTTACTGTGCTGCAACAACAAACGAAGATTAAAAGCTGCAGGGCAGCACTGAATCAAGGCTCCAGTATTTCTCCTCGGAGTGCCAGGCAGAGATTCTGGCGCAGCAACCCGAGTGTGGCTTCTGGGAGGCTGCCGGAGGCTGCTCTTCCCAGCCCTGGCCTGGGGTTTGGCACAGTGAATTTAAGCTGCTGGTAAATCTCTGGGCCCCACCCCACTCCTCTCGCCTCTCCCTGCCCCTGGGTGGGAGTTGTCCTGCCCTGGATGGCACAAGGTTTGTTCCACAGGTCCCTTCTTGCCCTGAGAGCCCGGGCATTCAGCTGCTCAAAGGTGTCAGAGATTCAGAGGCAGCACAGTGGAGCTCCTGTTGCTGATGGAGGGACCCAGAGCAGGAGAGCTGTGATAGTTGCACTGTATGAAGCTCATTCTGGATGAGTCCAGCATTGAAACCCTGGGAGTTTGGAAATTTGAGTGTTTCCTCTCAGCAGCTGAACATAATTACTGCAGTGTGAGTGCCATTCCTTGCACTCCTCCTACAAAAACCCCATGGATTTATATGCCATTTTAGGCCTTTAGGAAATGGATAATGCAAGTATTTTGATGGGCATACACATCTTCACCAATCATTTGTCATATTGTGAACACTGCTAAGATAATTATTGTTGTGATTAATTAGCTGCTAAACTGAGATCATAGGTGCCATTTCTTGAAAGAGAGAACAAAACAATGGCAGTGACAACTCACACTTTTCATACCTTTATGAATACGTAAAGTGACACTGACAAAGAGTAAGTCAGAAAAGAAGGGAAGAAGCAGAAAGAAAGCAAAACAACTGCATTGAAAGCTGCATAGAAAGCACTCCTGAAACATTAGTCTTCAACATTGCAAAGGAACAATTAAATGCGCAAAATATTTTTTTTAGTGTCGCTAGAAAGTCTGTAACTTCAGCAAAGCCGCGGCAGACACTGACAATAGATTTGAACTAGTAAATAAGGTACTTCATTCAGAGAAAAAGTGATTGCTAAACACGAACAACATAGACTTGTCCCAACCCTCAATTTGTATGTTCTCTAAAAATAACAGGTTGAATTTTGTTAAGTTGCTCACAGAGCTCCTATAAATCTTGAGAAATGCCATGAAATTACATCAGTTTTATTATCTGAGCACAAAGCAATCCTGTCAGTTGAGCCTGTGCTTTCTGAAAGAATCAGACACTGACTTGTAATGGGCTGGCAGCAGACTCAGATTCACTTCTCAGTGATCCTGTTTGGTACCTGATTATGACAGCTTCAGTTTAGGCAGAAGACTGTGAGGATCACGGCCATATCTTGCTGTTCTTATGCACAGGCAACTTCTGTTGAATTCAGAGGAAGGCTTGTACCTGGAAAGACTATAGAGCTCAATTCTCTTTGATTAGTGCCTCATAAACACACACAGCCAAGATGATCTCTCTTATAACAAGTGTATCCTTGCTTCTGTGTGGTTATCCCACTGATTTTTTTTTTTCCAAGACCCCTGTGTGTGAAAAGCTGGTGTGATTTAGCCTAGAATAATCATAACCACCTTTATTTATTTCACTTTTTGTTCTGGGGCCTGTCTGAAAGGAGAGCTGCATGTTGTCTCGGGTGGTAATTCTGCAGCACTGGGGGTGCCTTAGATCCCATGGGCTTCAGTGTCACTTCCTCCCAGGCTGAGCTGAGCTGAAATGACAGCAAAAAGCTGGGATGCTGCTGTGTCTGTGGGACCCTCAGATGCTGAACTGATGCTGTGCACAGCTGGCAGGATGGAACAGTGGCCTTGTGGCCATCAAGGACACTGTGTCATCTGCAGTCAGAGCTGACACTTGGCTGCTCAAGAATTAGACCAAAAGAGGAAAAGGGGGAAAAAAGCATCACAAGAGGATATTTTTCACAGTTATTGTTAAATGCAGATTAGCTTTCTGTCTAGCATAAAATCTGTAGAGTTACATCAATGCAATAAGTCTTTGATTAAAAGCCTTCAGGATCTTCCTCTGACTGTCAATTTCTGTAGGGCCATTATCCCTAATTATTGGGATCCCTGAGAACATCAATAAGCAGCACATAAGAATGTCTACAAGAGCTGCATACTGTTCAGACGCCTTTAAAGAGCTTCCAGTGGGCACTGAGATAAAACTTCAGAAGCCTGGAGACCTTTTAGAGGGGAGGTCACAGCCTTAAAGCAGTGCTGAGGCTGCACCTCCCCAGGAGAGGCAGGTGAGGATCACAGGGGATCAAAGGTGGGAACTGAGTGACCAACCAGCTTATCTACTTGAATTGTTTGTGGTGACTCCATGACTCTTCAGCTCTGCAAAAAGACTCCCATTTTTCATCTGTCTAAGTCCTGGGTACTTAGGCATTGTCTTAATTAAATACCTGTTCTCATAAGTTTTCACTCATTTATGATTTTCAGGGATTTTTTTTCTTTTTTCTTTTTTCTTTTTTCTTTTTTTTTTTCCTTCCAACTAGCAGAGGTTGAAAATACCATTTTACTATTACATACACTGATGTGGATGACAATTTTTTACTCCCTACCTATCAAAACGCATTAAGGAAACATAAAAGAAAAATTCACCATCTCTTTATCTCTCTGCATCTGGAGGAAGTTGAAAGAAAGTGATGAATGGCAAAACATAAGAGCAAGGGCTCCCAAAATGAAGGAAGTGGCATGATTAGATTCTGTATTTTAAATTAGAAATAACTGCTCTGAATACATAAGTAATCAGACATCCATTTATATCCTGGTTAGAATCTGAAGCTTTATTAATTGCAGTGGAATCACATACAAAATGAAGACTTCCTCCAAGAAAACCAGGCTCATTAAAAGAAAAACTTAATGTTTTACGATAGTATTTTCCACGTCAGAGTTCTGGCCATGGCTAAATCATCGTGGATAAACATACATATATTTAAATAGAGAAAAGATACACTCTTTTAGTCTAAAAACTGAGCCACAGAAAAACCACTAGACTGAATACTGATTATTCATATGACTCATTAGTCAAACAGAGGTGAGAACCCAAAAAATATGAGTTACTATTTCTATTTATAATGTTCAAGTTTACATGGCATTTCTAAAGGCCTTTCTTGTCACACCCAGTTGCTCCATGTTGTTAGGAACAGAGATGAGAACTACATCAAAGGACAGTCTGTGCTGCTAGTGCTCACTGAGTAAACATCCAGTCCCCTTTTCCTTTCAGTCATATCCTTTTTTACACTAAATAAATCTGGGGTGACTCCTGTGTTTTTACCATTTAGTTCATCACCTGAATTCCACTGGAGGATGTGCCAGAATGAAGACAAATAAGAGATAAATATTCAGAAAATCTGGATGGAGTACTGAATATCTAATATTTCACAAAAAAAAAAAATAGAGGTCTACATTTTATTACATTGTGGGAATACCCATAATTTATATGTTCTGTCATCTAAATTTTATGACACTATTCTGTATTCAAGAGAAACATGTACTTCTTATGACAAGTTATACAGTGTGATCATTGCAGTAGTTAATCTGTAGAAAAAATGAGCTAAAAATAATAGGCATGCTTGCTGAGCCATGTTAGCAATGAATGTGGGTTTTGACTTGAATCTTAAGGAAGTACAGTATTTCTTCCCCATAATCCTGCCTGAAGTTTTGCAGAGCTTGATTTGTTCTCCACTTACCACTTTTGCCATAGTCAGGATTTTTCCCATTACAAAACCAGCATATTTTATCCAGGAATTTAAGGGAAGCTTGACAGCAAATCTGCACCACTAGGAAAGGCAGAAATAATAGAAAAGTTGGGCTCACAACAACAAGAAGAAGTCACTCACTAAGTGACAAACCAGGTCTCCATTCACCCTTCTGCTGGTGTGGGTGTCTTTCTGAATAAAACATGTGCATCACTGATGTTCTCAGCCGCAGCAAACATTTTCCTACATAACAAAACCCCTTTGAGTTCGTGCTCAGGAAATGCCCCTTACAAAAGCAATCTTAAAATGAACCTTCTGTGGCTCTCACCTTGATCATTTTATTGTTTGCTACCCTCTGCTGGCTTCTTTTCTTTGTCACATCGAATTGAGGCTGCTGATTTGCACTGTGGAAGCCTTCCATAAGGGAGGCTTACAAGGTTCTCTAAATTCTTCCATCTCCACTGGCATGGGCAAGATCACCAGTTTGGGTGAAAATTTTAAACCCCAAAAACTGCCAGGAATGCCGCAATTACACTTCCTCAGCTCTCCCATAGGCAGTGGCAGTTCATTGAGTCTGATGCTTAGATAGAGCAACTATGCCCATTTTTCTGACTTCTTGAGTAAAAATACAAAAACCCCTCCATATATATCCACACCATTTAAATGGGTGGGAGCTCCATGTGCCCTTGATCTCCACATTCCTCTGAAACGTTTTTCTCATTCATTATGTGTATGGATCCGAGGGAGGGGTAAAAAAGTGGGCATCTTACAGAAAATTAGGTAATCTTGACAGCAAACAGACCTTTCAATGCAAAACTGCAGGGGGAAAATATGGTTTGCAGCTGCAAATACATCACACTTGAAATCACAGGTAAAATAATTTCCTTGCAGTGTATGGCTGTTCTCAGAAAATTGTGTTTAGCCCTGAGACTCTCATTATTGAGAAGAGTTGTAAATTTGAGAGAGGTCAGTGCAAAGCCACTGATATGATTAAAGTGGGCTGGAGGCACTGCCTTATGAAGGAAGATGAAAAGATCTAAATAAACATGGTCTGGCTGTGAAATGCTTTAAAGGCATCAAGATAACCATTAACAAATAGCTGAAGGATATGAAAACTAAGCAGAGAAAAGATATATCTCAGGTACCACAAAGGAGAATAACCAGAACTAATGAGATGAAAATTAAGCAAGGAATAATCCAAGCCAAGAGTCTGGATAAGCTCCTAAAAGTGGAATGCTTCATGCCATGGAGCACTCCCTCGGGTATGATGAAAAACCTGTGGGCTGAGACAAATAGAGCTGGAAAGACAAAACTGGAGTGGTTGAACAAAGGGTTTAACCCTGCCTTTGTAGGGAAGGAGGTTAAAAATGTACAAATGGGTCTTTTAAAAATTCGGATGTCTCTGAATTGCTGTGGAGATACCCCAGCCATTAATGCGGTTCCATTGTGAACTAATCGGCTCACACCTGGCACAGGTGGAGGCATTGTGGAGTCTGTGACCGGCTTGGCTTCACATTCACACAAGTTCTGTCTCCACTGCAGCTGGGGAAAATGAGCCACGCCAGATTTTTCACTCACCAGTGTCCACAGTGGCTCTTCTTTGTAGGACTGTTCTCAGTTCGTTCAAGGATGGAGGCATTTCTCCAGCAGAGAATTTCTCAGGACGTGAATTCAGTCCCTGTTCTACTGGTCCCTTCGATGGAAACAGTGGAAAACGCTTGTGATTTTTGGACCTTTGCACCCAAATCCTCAGAGTTATGCTGAAGCTCAGCTCCCAGTGTTTTCAGCTGTGTTGTGCCCACAGAAAATCCTGACCTAAGTGAAATGCCCAAGCTCAGGAGCGCAGCCTTTTTTAAAGAGAGGACTTGAAACCAACCTCCAAGATCCCAACCTCCCCAAGGGAGCCAGTGGACTTCCCTGCCTTTAAAATGAGAAACTGTTGTGATGTGAGCCTCAAAATGCTCCTCTCCATTTTCTCATTATGTGCTGCAACTGTCAAATTAAATTTTTACAAACAATGGTGCGAGGTGGATCTGAGCCCTTGTGCTGTGATCAGTGAGATGCCCACTCACTTTTTGATAAGGTATCTGTTCTTCCAGTGCTTCCAGTGCAGAATCACAGAGCCAAAGGGAAAAGGGTGAGATGGCAATCTGCCAGCTGGATATAAAAAAATAATAAAAAAGAACAACAAAAAAAGAGGAAAAAAACCCCAAACCACCAAAACAGAAAACCCAGCCCTTATCTGTTATATACTGAAGTCATTATCTGTTTTACAGCTATAAAAAAGTACATTAAAATGTCTCAGTGCACTCGTAGCTGGCTCATGATTTGTTGGTGCCTGAGAGGCCGGCTCAGTGCAGCCTGACAGGTGTTTAGGTCAGGGTAAAATACGACATCAGGAGCTGGTACCAGCTCTGGATGATTTGTCAAATGAGGATCTATTTGCAAGGTTTTGGTTTTGACAGATGAATAGCCCATCCAAGATTTTCCAGTGCTAGGGCATGCAAGAAATTACCCCATTTATGGTGCTTTCTGCAACCTACAGGCATTTTAATCAGCTTTTACTGGCATTTTAACAATGCCAGATACTGAGATCTGCACACATCTTTGAAGCAGAAAGAAGAGGAAAGAAAAGAGAAAATGCAGAGTCCCACAAACTTCCAAGAGATGAAGTTATGCACAATGAAACTATTCCAGAATAAAAGGCAGAATAAAAAGGTAATGAGATCCTGCGAACAAATTTATTAAAATTCTACATCTTCAGCATAGATTGAGAGTTAAACTTTTGGTCCTGGTGCACCTAAGTCCACAAAGTCTGTTCTTCTCAGGCTGCTCAGACTCCAGATTATGCCTCTGTCTCCTGTCTTTTAGTTGGGACACCCTGAACGCAAGGTGGAAACCTTTGGAGAGCAGAAAGCACCATTTAATTCAGAAAATACAATTCAACACTCTGTTGGAGCCCACAATGAAGTACTTGAAAGTGCACATGGATAGTGCAACATATGCGCTAAATGATTATTTCCTTCTATTCTTACAGGAACTGGCCTGCTAATAAGAAAAATATATGACATTTGTATTGACACAGGGTCATTTGCCATCATGTTGGAGCACTGAGGTCCTGCTGAAAGAACAAATTATCAACTACAAAAGACAGCTTTGCTCTGATTTTTTATTATTAATTAAACATTTCAAAGTACAAAGAGGGATTAAGCTTTCTCTGAAGAACAACCCAGAGAGGGCTTTTTTTTTCATTTCTGCTTTCACTTGGAAGTATTGGTAGATGACCTGTAAATAAACTGAAGTATCTTCTCCCAGGAAAAATTATATCAAGTGTATTAAATATCCCAGTTATAACAGCAGAGTTGGAAAAAAGGGGGAGAGAAGACTTCTCAGTTGCAAACTTGGTTTTTATTCTAGGGAATCTGTACCACTTCATCACGCATGACCAGTTTTGGCACTTTAACCCTTCTGACTCTCTCCCCCATCCCACTGTGGGGAGGGACTGGGCAGGTGGGCAGGGCTGAGCTGCTGGCCGGGCTTAAACCAGGGCAGAGGTCTCAGACACAGCCCAGTGATGCCCTTCTTGCCACCAGGCCAACATGAGTGACCAAAGCCCTCTGAGTCCCACGCCAGAGCCAGGGTTCGCATCTGTGCCAGCGCCCATCCCGAGACATCTCTGAGCAGCCTGGCTGTGGCAGCAGTGGCAGTGGCCAGGCCCTGCCCCAGCAGGCACAGGACACCCTCTGCTCCCCCCTGACACCTGCAGTCACCTCTCCCCAGGACATCAGGTGGCTCAGGGCCGACTGAAGCCGTGCTGGCAGCCCCGGGCACCGCTCCGTGCCCTGCCCAGCTCCATGCACACGTTCTCCCCGGCGGCGAGCGGGGCTGGCCAGCTGCAGCTTCCCCTTCAGCTGCCCTTTGGGACCCTCTGGAGCAGGGCTGCAACACTCACCTCTGCTGGCTCAGGGGGTCATCCCTGCATGTCCCAGAGGTGACAGATGTCTCTCCCTGCACAGGGACTGCCCAGCTCCCAGCACCCTTGCATGAAATCCATTGGTCCATGGCATCCATCGTGTCCATCCCATCCCACTGACCCTGGGGGAGGTTGTCTCCAGCCTGATGCTCACCCAGGGCCTGAGCAGCCTGCTCTGGTGGGAGGCTGATGGCAGAAGGAATTGAGACTGGATGTTCCTTGAGGTCCCTTCCAACCCCTTAATGTCCCACGGCTCCGTGGCTCTGTGATTGAGTGCCTCTGCCTTCTGTGCCTGCTGTCATGCCAAATCAATTAACGTCTTAATCACAGTATCAATAACTTAGCTACAGAACAAATGAGACCGCAGCATGTTTATTTCTTGTTCAGAAATGGAGATTAATAATAATTAAAATATTTCTTACTTAAGGGAACAGTGTCGTGAGGATGGACGGCTGTTCGTTTTCTTATTAGAAGCAGATGTACAGGAACTGTACAAACATACGCACTAAAATCATTTAATGGAGAAGACACAGATCTGAATAAATGCTGAACAATTTTTATCTTTAATTTACTGTATTTTCACATTATTTTTGGAGTTATTCCTCAACTATTTCTAAGCAAGTGTGCCTGAGTACTGCTCCAGGTACCCCTGGAATAAATGTATTAACATCTGCCTTCAGAACAGCTGGACCAGAGCTACTACCAACAGCATTCATCAATTATTATTTAGGTTTCCTCAACATTTTTTTCCTCCTGTAAAAGTTCACTCTTTACAATCTTTCACCTTTTTTCGTAGTTCATAGATCAAGAGCAAGCTTTGACTTTCACCTCAAGTGAGGTGATACTAATATCATACTTTTTCTAGTGCATGGTAGTTTGGCACAGATCATCTATATATGTGGCTTTTCTTATGGATTCAGTTTTAAAATATATTTTTTTCCCTTTTTAGTCTCCATTCTCAGTAGGTTTCCTCCACTCTAACACTTAAACCCTAATAATTTGCAACGCCCTTGTTATAAACTGGAAAAACAAACAAACAAACAAACAAACACTTTTTTGTTAACCTTTTTTATTATTTTTTTTAATCACAGAAAATCAGCCTTCATACATATCTGAAGTACAGTTACTTCATTTTGGGCCACTTGATCGTTTTGAACATAAGATTTTTTGATGCTGTAAATCTATTCAGACTTAGGTTCTGACGACATGACATGACAAATTCAAGACTAATCGAATGTGTGGCAACAAACAGCAGCACTTAGGGCGATGCCACAAGTGTCAGCGCCGCCTTTTCTGCCTAAGAGAGATCCCGATCTCCAGATTTCAGCAATCCCTTCTCGCTATTGGTACCACTGCCTACCTCGTGCAGTCATTTATAAATGCTAGCCCCACCCTCCCTTTGTGGAGGGTGCAGAAACTGCTTGCTTAAAACACAGAAGGGCAACAACAAGCTCGTCTCAAGGCTGATCGCTGAGCGCTGATTTCTTTGGTCACCCTGAAGCACCAAAGGGGAGTTCTTTGCCTCCAGCCCCTGCTGTTTGTTTCTGTAAAAGCGGCTGTGTTCTTGTCCCTTGCTGACCTCCTCTCTGCCCCCAGGTCCTTTATCTGTTCTCCTCGGTTTCTGGCCGCGCTGGCAGCAGAGGATGCTCTGCCACTGCTCGGTGAGGGCTGGACATTGTCATGGCACAGAGCAAAACTGGGGAGCCTCCAGTCAGCTCCTGGTTTGTTTTCACTGGGGAAACCGAGGATTTCCGTGGAGGATTTCCAGCTGAGCATCAGTCAGAGCTCTTCCAGAAAGAAAGTGCACTAGGAGGCATCAAAACCACCAGATCAGGGCAAGCAGCAAAAAGAAACCTGCTTTTCCCCTCCACCCCACCAAAATGGGTGTAAATAGAGAAATTGTGAGATGAGGTGGCCCAGAAATGTGAACAGCACTGGATGTGTGGCATTTTGAATTCCCTGATGCCTTTTGGGGCTACCTAAAACCAGAGGCCAGGCAGAGTTAAGGGGACAAAAAGCAGTTCTATTTAGTGAAGGACTTTCAGGTACATTTAGGGCAGACAAAGCCCTCAGGGGCTGCACCCAAAAATGGCCCACGGCTCACGGGTTTCACACCTGTATAAGCCTGGTCCATTTTGGGGGTGAATGTCCCAATTGCAGCCCCAGGTAATGAAGTCATTCAGCCCAAGGCTGCTGCCCCAGCTCCCTTTGGTTTGCATCTCTGTCCCTGAGGCAGTGAGGGCTCCTTGGTTGCCAGGCCTGGAGAGGAATTGCTGTGTGTGACCCCAGTGGGGAAGCAGCAGCTCGCAGTGCACGTGGAGTTCAGAGTTCTGCACCACAGAGCTGCAGGCTCACACTCCCATGGAAAACACAAAACCTCAAATACCAAGGCATCACCTCCTGCAACGAAGCAACTCCAAAGCCGCAGCCAGCTGAGGAGGAGGACTCAGTTCCTGTGGGGTGTGCAGCTTCCATATCTCATCCTTGCCAATATCTCCTGGGAGAGCAAAGATGCACAGATTTCAGGGAAAGAACAAAGTTCTCCCTTGCCAGGTAAAAAATTCATGTGGTTTTAGGCAGGCATCCCCGCCATAATTATACAGAAGGGAGCAATTCAAACTCTGTCTCTCTGTACTGAATAACAATGATTTACAAATTTAGCTTTTGTCCTTAATATATAAGGAAACAATTCTGCCACACCTGTTCTCTGCAAAATTATTCTTCCCACCTTGCTGACACAGGCCCCAGACTGAAATATTTACTACTGCCTTTCAATGACCAATTCTCAATAACATGGGCAGGACTGGATTAGCTTAAAGGTCTTTTCCAGCCAAAAAGATTGTATGATTTTTATCCTATGAATTTTCAAAATAATTAACTGTGTAGAACTCCATTTTAAGAGTGATGTGGAAGGTTTGGGCAGCAGAAGGGTCTTTGCTCAAACCAGTACCTTCAGTACCTTGCCAATATTCCAGGTAACATGCTAAAAATAAAACATTATGAAGTTATAAACATAAGCATGTACCAGGAAATATCCCCGAGACAAAGGCTTATTAATGGAAAACATCATGTACCACACACCAAAATACAGTAAGCTTTGTATTGGCTGAGGATGGATAACCCTCACAAATATTCTGAAAAGCAGTGTCAGTGTTCCTCGTTGTCTCTAGGTCTGACTTGCCACTTTTTAATAGTGGCAAGAGCCTTGTTAAGCTGCATGTGTTTTTCTGAGATGCCACTATAAAGAAGCATCAGGAGGGGAACAGTGTTCCATGAAAATATAAGCAGGAGAGTTAACAGAAAATGGGAGACAGAAGAGAGCTTTAGCATGAAGAGAGGTGACTCTCCCCTTTTCATCTGGCCCACAATGTCATCAGTCAAGAGTCAGATCATCCTGATTTCCCTGCTCCAGAGGAAATTGAGATGTTTACCAAGACATTTACCACTTACCAAAATTTACCTCTGCTATGATTTTAGGCAAATACCAGCCGTTTCGGTTTGCATAAATGTCTTTTCATTTGTGTTTGTAGATTTTCTTTTCTCCCTATAAATTAAAAAGTAATAATGAAAATAATTTTAAAAAGGAGAGTGACCCATGAGCACAAGCAATTTTGGACATTGAGATATTCTGGGAACACCAGAAACTCAGGTAATGATTGCAGACTCCTGACCAGGGTAGTGACATTAACACCTTCAGCTTTCCTGAAAACTGTTTGCCATCTTTTCATTTCACTGAGCATCCATGAGTTCTTCTATGAGGGAGGGAAAGGGTCTCACTTCCCTCTGTTGCTCCATCTTCTGGGGTTTTTCTTCTACTATGGCCACAATTCCTCTACACACTCAGTAATTCAAACTTTTTCCATTGTTTCAAGCTCTCTTCATGTGAAAAATCCTCTGACATCTCAAATGATGTGCTTGGTACTTGAATCTTTATTTAAGACAGGATGACCTTAATATAAAGATTTTCTCTCACTTTTATTTATGATAGGGCCATGAGAGTTAATACTTGCTCAAGCTTTAAGCACTATTTTTATGTAATGAAAACAAGGCTATAAATAAAAATAAAACGAGCTGTCATTTCTCACCTTAAAACCAAAGGGTAGTCAGACACCAAGCTTGCACACTTGTAGCATTTTCCCTGACATTCTGAAATTCCTGAAGCATTAAGCACAGAAATAAAGGTAATGCATCTATAGCAGCAATACTGAAATCTCAGTTTTGTTCTACACATTTTCCCTGATATAACCCACTGAGTTCTTTGCCTCTTTGACCACCATGGCACAGCTGAGCAGATGTTCTCACTGAGCTTTTCTCCTGTGAGGCAGAGGTCTTTCTCCAGAGTAATCACAGCTAATTTATAACCCATCAAGGTATATGAAAAATTCAGATGGTTCTTACCAGTGTTAAGTGAGCTTCCAAGAAGAAATGCCTTTGGAATTCATCTGAGAACAGAACTGGCATTATCTGATATTTCAGTGCCACGTTGCCAGCAGCTGTTTAATATTTTCATATATGCCATTTGCCCTCACTAGAGCATTAGGCTTCCAGTTTTCTGGTCTAATTACACAGGCTTTATATTTTGATTTTTTAATATTTCAAGGTCAGTCGCTCTCCCATAGGATCTGTTCAGTCTATTACTAAACTGATGTCACTTCAGTGCCTGCCTACAGAGGAAAACTAGAATGGAGCCATTTAAAGCGCTGTAGCTGGCTTTCAGGCTGCTTCAAGGAAAGAAATCAAAGCACTTAATTTATGTTAAATCACTGCTACATGGAAGTCCAGCTACCAAGAAGAATATTGGAAATTGTAGCATGGGCCATATGTTGTAGGATATGTAGGATTCTTCCAATTCACCTTCCTCCTGTGACCGTGGGGACAAACCACCCAAGCGCCCAAGCTGGAGCTCTGCCCTTCCTCTCACAACCATCCCATTAATAATCAAACTCCCACCAGGAAAAACAGCAGCTGTTTTACCCAGACACGTAAGAGTCAGGAAAATGCTGTCCCTTTCAGCAATAACCAATAAAACTGGAAAATGGAGGCAGATCCACATCTGTACATGCAGCGTGCATGGGTGCAATTGTTTTTTATCGAGGCTCTGTGGTGGTTCTGACACTGTAATCCTTCCCTTTCCCAAAAAGAGAATAACAAAATACTCAAACAGTTGGTGAGAACAGACATGGGATTGTGTCAGCTGCGGTGAGAACACTTGCCTGAGAGGTGTGAAAGCTTAATTATTTATTCAAAGCAGTAGGGCTTCGATGGGAGACCTGAGCAGGCTCTTCTCCCGCCTCTTCCCTCGCTCTCCGGAGCGAGCTGCAGGCATTCATCAGGGAAATGCAGGTTCAAGTCCTTCAGGAAATCAGAAACTCCATCTGAGCAGTTGCTCTGCCCCAGCAGCACTTGGCATCTCCACCTGTTGGCTTTAACCCACACTTCTTTCTTATTTTTGTAGGCGATGCTTGCACTGAATAAAGTTATTTTGGGAGAGTGGAGCCTTTTCTTCAAGGGAAAATGTAACAAATTATGGCTTCATTCATCATGACTTATTTTTTTGTCAAATACCCACCTCAGAGGTCAGAGTTATCCCTGCAACTGCTCATTTTTTTTTCCACCCTCTCCCATTAAACTAACAAAACTGGCTGCAGATTAATCAAAATTAAGATCTGCTGACATATCTGCTATGGAATTTACAATCAAAAATAATTTTTAACCTATACTGGGAAGCCAAAAAGAACCCTTTGTAAACTCCCTGTAATCTCCATTAAGCAGATGACCAACACAGGGCAACCAGTGGATGTTGCAAGTCCAAATGTGAAAGTGTGGTGAAATAAAATGGACCTGGTGTGAAAAATATTCTGAATAATTTCAAAGTACAATCCCAGGAACTGCAGTAAAGGTCATGAATGATGCCTGTGAAAAGTCTCAATGCGTGCAAACATTAAACACCATTTTTAAACTGCAGCATGCAAGAAGTGCTCCTTCTGTCAGCTGGGACACAAAACCTTGGTGAAGTGCCTGGAGGAAGAGGAAGGCAGGGGGAAAACGGGGATAAAACTTCAGGACTTGATATTTTTAAGGGAAATCAGCATGGAAGAGAACTGAGCCAGGAAAGTGACCGGGAGGGATTAAGATTGGTGATCCAGAAAAACCCACATAAATTTGAAGTGAAC
The DNA here is from genome assembly GCA_013399455.1 of Anthoscopus minutus. Lineage (NCBI taxonomy): Eukaryota > Metazoa > Chordata > Aves > Passeriformes > Paridae > Anthoscopus > Anthoscopus minutus. The sequence goes on from VWYI01015136.1 coordinate 21,851, forward strand.
ATCTGAGCTGAGAGGGAGTAACTGCTCCAGGGAACAAAGCAGAGGGAAGGAAAGGGTCAGGAAATCTGATAATTCATCATGCTGCTCATTGTTGGTCTCCAACACGCCCTCCTGGGTGATCCAAGTCAGCACCCAAATTTGGCAAAGCTTCAAACGTCACTGCCTGAAGCTTGCTGTCTGACACAAAGCAGGATCTTTAAGTGCAGCTTGGGATTTCCAGCAGGGAGTGTCCCAGGCACTTGTTGCAGGGCGAGGATGTCCACCCAGGTAGCCACCGACACGAGATGCTCCAGGTGCTGGGAGAAGTTTAATTACAAAGTTCTCCAAGCTAGAATTGCCTCCACAATGGCATGCACAGCTTTTTTTCTTTTGCTGGTTAACATGCCCAGCTCAGCAAAAGATGGAAGGACTTGGCTCAGTGGCTTCCCCACCACCTTCATACTCTTCCACGCTGACAAATTCTGGCTCACTGCAGGCACAGACCTCCAGCCTCCGGCCAGAGATGCACACTTGCTTCCTGCCTCCCCTGGAATTTTTTGGCAGTGCACTGTTCCATGAGAGTTCACTAGGCTGGCATCCCTCAGAAGAGAGCCAAGGAGCTGAAATGGAGCAGGCAATTCTGCTCAGCAACAAGTATCTGTCACCACTCTAAGAAAAATCACCTTCTGTATGTTTATCCATTGAGAAAATAGCACTCCTGTGCTGGTTTTCACCTGCAGCATCCAGACCTCTTGCACCTTTCCTTTTCCTAATCAAGTTTCTCTTAATTTCTCACCTTAATTTCTCGCCTGTAGACCATAAATTTCTCACAGCACATACTCAAGACCAGCTGATTCTAGTAGGACGAATATTTTCCCATAAGCAAAGATATTAGATGCCATGTTTAACTAAGTCACTTTTTTAACTAAGTCATTTTTTTAACTAAGGTGTGAATTTGTTAATTTTTTCTTTTTTTTAGTCTATTTGGAAATTTTATTCAGACTGAATTTGTCTTGTCCTGTGAAAACACTATGTTCATTTTCTGGTGAAAGAAGTTCAGTTGGCATCAATACCCTTTACAGAAAGTAAACCTATGCAGCCACCAAGAAAGGTAGGTCTCACAAAAAACATGTGAGCACCAATCTAATCTGAGCCAGCTCATACCAATTGCTCCTTTTGCCTTGGAATTGTGGGACCAAGATTACAGCATTTTATTTTACTGAGTCCTTAAAGATGACAACAGCAATCTGCCCGTCACCTTGAAAGAAAACTCACTGCATGAGCGAGGGATGCTTGATATAAGATTCTGTGATAAAGCAAGTTCCAAGACAATGCTGTAGGCCCCAAAATAAAGCACAGGTTAAATGTAGGTAGCCAAGTCCAAAATCAGCTGCCTACTAGATGGCAAATTCTAGTTTCTCAACCTGCTCAAGCCAGTGCCCTCATTCTGGCTTTCTGTTGCTGAATTCAAGTGTTTGAATTATCCCTCTCTGGATCACATCACAGAACTTACCACTAAATCTCTTCGGGGTGCATCTCAGTGGCTGTGCACTCTCAGTTTTCCACCTGGCAGCAGAAACACCTGCCTCTCACTTTCCTGTGAATCAGCACCAAATGGTGCACAGATAGGTGTGCTTTCTTGATGTTGTAACTCTTCTAGGGCACTGTACAAGGAGTTAAGTGGCCACCAGAGTAAAAATCTGGTTTTTAATGAAGAAACAATTAGGTAAATCTACAGAAAACATGGAAATTTTCAATTATGTGTGCAAAAAACACTGAATTCTTTCACCTCTCTGGACTGGATCTACCTATAAAATTCAATAATCCTGCTGCGCCCAATACCTCATAAACACTTCTTTTTTAAAGAACATAATTTTCTGGTTCCCTAAAATGGAAATTAATAAAGAACTTCCTTAGTAACCTAGGATTTGGGTTTTTTTGTTTTTTTTTTTTTTTTAGTTTTTAATTAAGGTTCTTTCTTTGTAGTCCCTAATACTGGAAAGCTGCAACCAAAACCAGCAAGTATTCTGACTAAAAGAGGTGGAAGAATTTTGGTTTATTTTTATATTAAAGGAATGTGGAGAATATAAAATTCAATATGCAGAAACCTGCTTCTTTCAGACTTGGTTTCTGCCCAGTGTGTTGCACAGCTGCCTTAATCTGCAGGGCTCAAAAGTCTCCTGGCATGAAGAAAATAATGCAATAGCTAAATTATTCATTAAAGACTTAAAAATACAACAATGCTGCCCCCATTGCTCATCCTTGTTCTAAGAGTTTGCTGTGACCATAAAATTTTTTCACTGCTGGAAAGAAGGATAATTCTTTTCACCAGTTGCTTCGGTGGTGCTCTCTTGTCACAAAGGCACAAAGACTGAAAAATAAGTTGTTTAACCTCTTTTGGTATTATCCAATAATGCACAAAAAATTGGACAAAGAAGTAATATTAGATGCACTTGAAATTAGTACGTGACGCAGGACAGAACTAAAGAAAATGTTTTTTATTGACTGTGGCATTTTTCCACAGAATATTTAACTTAGATTACTTAATGTGGGGACAGAAATGCTGTCAGGTTCAAAAAAAAAATACTTGCACATATACAGAGCAATTATTTTTAAAAGCACAAACAAAACAAAAAATTTTTAAAATGGCTTTTTAGATATTTTAGGAAGGCATTTAGGTATTTATTTGTGATGCTGTGAAAACATTGCTGTGATTATTCACTGAGACAAAATAGCATAAGAGCAACTTTGTTTGTTTGTTTGGCTTGGGTGGGTTGGGGTTTTTTTTAAATCTAAGAAGTTTTTTTACAGCTCAGCCAGTTATTCTCCGACTGCTTGTGGTGAATGGCTCGTGGTGCATCTTGAAAGGAGCAGAGACTCTGAAGATAGGAAACCCTTTTTTAAATACTCCAATCCTCTTTATAGATCAGGGTGAGGGTCCCTGTGGCTGGAGCTCTGCAGGGTTATATCCTGAATTGCTATTTTAATTTGTGTCCTCTATAAATGACAGAACCCTCGATTCATTCTCTGTTTTGGCCAGCAAGGCCTCATCACCTGTTTTATTTTATTTATTTTATTTTATTTCATTTTATTTCATTCTATTTAATTTTATTTTACCATTCTTGATGTTTTTAACTCTGCTTCCTTTCTTCTAGATTCTCTGCAGGGCAGTAATGTGCCTTTTAAAACAGATAAATTCTCTTATTTCTAAGGATACACCTTTTGCATTTATTGAAAAAGTATGGGGAAAGCTGGGCTAAGCTGAAAGACTTTTACTATGTAGGACCTGATTTTTAGTGATGTGGCATAGCTCACAACTGTAAAACTTCAGCATTCCAGCAGCATTTGGTTCTCCTCATATGAATGGTTCCATAGATTATAACTCAGAATTTATGCAGGTGAAGTTAATTTCAGCACTGGTGAATAAGATTTTTCTCCCATTTAAATTGTTTCTCTAAAACAAGCATCCTCATTTAAAAAGGAAAAATTCTCTGAGTCTGGTCTCTTTAAGACTCTTTTTCTAACTGTGCTCAGAAGACATATTTCCATATGAAAAGGTAAATCATCATTTTCTTATTATATTGATTTTCCACTTACTGTGACAGCAAAGGTTTTCAGTCTTCCTAAAAAGAAAATAAAGAAGGATCAAAGTCAACACATTTTTATAACCTGATGAATATTTTCCACACTGAATCACTCTAGAAATTAAACCCTACAGTCTACAGCATTTAAAAGAGAGAACACACCCCAGTGTACAAATGCTGCACTCCTAAACATTTAAATTCATTAAGTCCTTGGCAGTCCTATCTTATGGGTGCATATGTTTAATATGTTTGTACTGACAGAGGCTCCACTTCAAAATACTCTACCAGATAGGGATCACGAGATGGTATCAAAAGTGAGTCACTGGATCTTGTCACAAGGTAGACAAGGTTTTCATCCCTTTTGACAATTTTCTCCCCAAGAACGAGTAAACAGGAAATGAGAATAACTACATCCAGCTTTCCCTGAGCTACACTGATGGAATGAAACCCTGCACAGAGGACAAGCAAAATTATTTGTGTTGACATACATATATATATGTATATATATACTCAAATAATGGATATTAATTCTAGCAAATCCCCAAAAAAAACCACCATGAAAGCCACACCTGCAGGTAGAAACACTGCTGTCAAAAAAGGAGCATTCTATTACCACAGAAACCTCCCTGCAGAAAGTGTGTTAACAGGCTCAAAAGACAAAGTGACTGCTTCCTTTGCTGGGAACCCTGTTATCCATCACCTGCAAGCAGCAGCACAATAAATTCCACCAGCAGACACGGAATTGCCAGGACAGCTCATGACAGCCCATCACACTCCTTGGAGAAAATATTCCTGGATATCCAGGACACAAAAACCTGGGTAGAATTCAAGACAACAGTCAGAAGCACCTTTTAAGCTATGCAAATGGCAAAACATCTAAGATACCTCTCACAAAGTGTCTCCCATAAAATATTTTTCAGGCGTTAACACCTCATTTGAGGCATGCCCCATAAGGAACCATAAAGCAGTACTCAAATAAGGAACTGGTATCAGAGCTTCTCGTGGATATTAAAAGATATCCTAACTATCATCGAAGCCAGAGAGCTACAATCAAGATGATCCTTATTAAAATAAACTGATGAGATTTGACAGAATATGAATTTCAGCCTAAACACCAACAATATCACTCTGTCAGCAAATGAAATACATTAACTTAAAACTCGCATTTGATTTAAGGCCCCAAACATGCAAAACGGGAAAAGGGGTCACCCTAGACCTTCAGGGAAATCTGTTCTTGCAGAAATTTTAATTTTGCTCACAACCCCTGGGAAGCAAAAATAATGAAGTGCCTGGCTCAGAGATGCAAGAGACGTCCTGGTCTCACGCTGGCAGCATCGCTGTTCACGCTACCTCATCTACCTCACGGAATATTCTGCTGGAAGGACAGATAATTGGGCCTAGACAGTGTGCTACTCTACCCACACTGGAAATCCACTTCAGTGGGCCTGAGCAAGTGTTAATAATTTCCCCAGAGCGAGCAGGACACCAAGCCTGTCCCTTGTTCCAGTCGGATGCAGGAGGAACGGGGTTTGCGCCTTGCCGAGCGCAATACAAGGGCTCCTCAGAGAGCGTGGAAGCTGTGAGATCAGGTGGGGTGAGCCCCTTTAAAGAAGCTTCTAGATCAGCTCCTGACAGCAGCTTTGAAATGCAGACATCTGAGCCTTTTGGATGCAGTGGGAATGCCAGGAATATTCACCCACCAAAACCTCAGACTGCATCCGCAAACCCAGGCCGGCCAACAAAGCGTGACCCTAAAGTGTGTGTGACCACACACTAAAGTGTGTGTGACACAGCGCCAGCCCCACACGTCCCTGGGCCAGCTGGCCTCCGAGAGCAAGCCCTGAGGGCTCTGCTTTTGTGCCCTGGTGTCCTCTGCCTTCCTGACAACCAAGTCACAGCTAGTCCTGCGTGGGGTCTGTGTCCCAAACGCCTCCAAAGCTGAAATCCTTAGAGCCACTACAGCCTGAGCACGGCTACGGCTCCCCACATTTCCAGACACCTCAGGAAACACCAGCCAGCACAGGAGGAGAGCCCTGCAATTCCTGCAGAACCATGCCAGGAGGCACAGGGCAGGTCCCAGGACCACACACCAGTCTTCCATGCAAGGCCACTCTGCCTGCAAAACAAGCACTTGGGAATGTGCCGCTGGAAAGCTGAGCTGGCTCTTTTTATTCTGGGACATGCAGCTGGTTAGAAGCTGCACTCAGATTGCTCAGTGGATGTTTTGAAGACTGGCCAAAAGTCCTTCAGAGTTTTGGTGCTGCCAGGGAGGGCATGCAGCAGCAAGGAAAAAAAAATAAATTTATTTCTAGTGGCTCAGGCTGCCTGGTAGTTCAGTCATGAGTGTCTTTTCCTGTCTGAATGGCTTGCAAGATGGTAGCAGAGTCAGTTTTGCAGCATTTTGTTGAGGATGGTTCAACACTGAGTAAAAACTGGCTTTAAAAATGGCGTTTTCCATGTGAAAATGTCACTTCTTGGGCTCACTTCCAGTTTTGAGAGCACCACAATTGCCCAAAATCACCTGGTTCGTGGTGTTAAATTCCAGAAATCAGCCATGAAAAATGCCACCTAATCTGTGTGGGAGAGCACCTGTGATCTTTGTGGGATGGTGCAGTCCCCACACGGAGAAATCACTGATTTTCCAGCAGTCACACAGACTGTTCTGAGGCCCAGCTGGCACTGCAGCTTCAAAATGTGCAACTTCAAAATAGCAGATCAAGTCATTTACAGGAACTGATGATTTTATTTCAGCTCACCTGAAAAGTCAGTGCTTAAGAAAACAGAAGTTGGTAGTTTGATATTTTAAAAGTATCTTATCCCCTACTGAAATTGTTCTGTTCAAGGACTGCCTTCAATATTTTCCTTTTATCACTTCCTAAACCAGAATTCTGTTATCTAATGGGGAAAAGCTCCCTCATTTCTGGGGTGTGCAGAGCACGAACACTCATGACACCTGTGGGAGCTGCAGGAGTTATGGTAAAAATGCAAAGTATTTTGCTAACTTTGGTGCTGCTGGCAAAACTTTCCTGCTTCTGCTCACACGCTGTCCATTACAAAGCCTTGCTCCTCATCTTCTTTCTTTGGCTCCTTGATCACTCTCCACTTCTGCCACACCAATTCACCCCCAGGGTCTACCAGGGAAACAGAAACTTAATTGGGAGCAAAACAGTTCGAGGTTACAGAGGCTGAGAAAAAACTCCTAGCCTGGCATGTGGAAGAGGCCCAGCTTCTTGTGAGATGCAGCATTAAAAAAGAATTCTCAGAAAAGCCTGGACAGGGCCCAGCTTGCTAATAAGTGGAATCAGATTCCAAGGCAAGGCAGAGATAACACAGATCAGAAGACAAAAATCAATGAATATTCTGGAGAGGGCTGTGTAAAGATTGCATGATGAAGTGCTAAGTCAAAAGTGTGTTTATATGAAAATCATTCTCCTGATACAATCAGGCAAGATGGAGACCATGCAAATTCCTTTTACAGAGCCCATCCATCTATCTCCAGAGAAAGTAGTGTTAGAAGAGAGATAATCTGCATTTTTTCTGTGATTTTTTTTTTTGGATTTCCATTTCTTAAGCAGTGGAAGTGAGAATACTGTGAAAAAAGAAAAGATTATGTAGACAGGAGTATTAAAGAGCTACAAAAATCTCACTGAAACCTAACAACTAGTCTGAAGAAAACAACCTCATAGTGTAAAAAGCCCAACTTGTTAAAAAGAAAGAGAAAACTCTGTAGACTGAGAATCTATAAATAATCTCAAGTGGAAAGCTGACTGTTCAGCTGGCATAAAATAATTTCCTTTATTTTCAGTCAGTTTGGCAAACCAGTGTTCTAATATGTTTTCTTTTGATTAAATATTTTTTTTAATGGGTGTTACTTTATTTGTCACCATATTTGTATTTTTTTCTGTTTCTCGTTCTTTTTCAGCAAAAAAAAATTTGCATGAATGTGTAGGGCTCTTTTCAGAATAAAAAAAAAAAAAAAGGTCATAAATAAAAAGAGTACGTTCTGCTACCTCTTTTTTTTTCCCCCTACAGAATTCAGTAGCTTTGTGCCAGTGACTCATAGCGTCCACCCTGCTGAATTTTCCAGGCAGAGGAAGTGCATAACTCACATTTTTCATCATATTATTAGCTTTTACCTTACATCTTCCTCAGTGGGACCAAGTGTGCTTCATCTCTGCTGCCTGAATCCTTCCCTTTTCCAGGATTCAGAGTGAGCAGCTTCCCAAAAGCGCAGCTCAGGGTGAGTTGGCAAGGAGGAGATGTCTGGGGTGCCTTGGGGACCAGGCAGCAGATCCACAGCTGATCTGCAAGACGTGCACCAAGAATAAAGGTGGGGCTTGGAGGCAGCTGGCAGTAAAAGAGGTGCTGAGAACCTAAAAGCAGAGTTGCCTAGGGAAAATGGACTATGCCTTTCTCAGGGGACAATAATCTTCCTGCAGGAGGGAAGTGCCTGCTCACAGCTGATTTTCCTGGAAAATCCCAAGCACCTGGCTGTGGCACCAAAGAACTCTAATTTTTAGATCAGTTGTGCATGTTTGTGGTTTTATCTCCTTTTTGTCTCCCTCCTAAAAAAAAACCCTGGTGGGCACCAGCTGCTGTGATCTGAAGATTTCTGATTACTTCAGGATGGCAGGACTTTCTCAAACTTTAAAAGCAAGTCCCTCAAGAAGCCAGTGGTGCAAAATCAAACCCAGTGATAAACCTGTTAAGAGCAAACCCCTGAAACTTCTTCCTGCCTTGCTCTTTATGTCTATTTCGAAGATTATGCCTTAGGTGCTGTTTTCCCACTGTCCTTCTCCTCAAAGGCTGAAAAATAGCCAATTTTAAGTGGCACCAGAGGGAGTTTCCAAAATGTTTTTTTACTGTAGTCCAACGCAACGTGAATGACAATACTCCCTTTCGCAGAGGATGCCATCTTTGCATCCATATTAAAAAGGAAAATTCAAAAATCTTTCATTAAATGATACTAAATGTTCATTTTAATTTTTTTTTTGAGATGTTTCTGTGGTCTGAGGTGCCAGGAATAATAATCAGCAGGCCTGTGAAGCTGCCCGTCGTGACAGCGCTCCTAGGTAAAAGCAAACCCAATATCCGTTCATCTTATCTGAGCTGGGTTTAAGCAAACAGAGCTCACTCTGCACCCTTTCATGGCCAGATACTGGGAGGGGGAGGGAGGGAAAAAAAAAGGGAAAAAAAAAATCTAAGCTGTGCTTGGAAGAAAGGCAATAAACATCCCTGATCGCTGTTATAGATATGGTTACTTAATGTTTCTCGAAGATGGTGGATGTGCATGGAGCAGTGCTCTGTGTGTGGAGCAGCTCTTCAGCTGGGGTTAATTCCTCTCAAAAAGCCCTCCCCGGGCTTGCTGCAGAAACATCGCCATCAAGATATGCAGATTAGGCCTCCAGAAGTGTCAGAACTGTAAGAAATCAGAAATATGAAATTTTTTTCTTAACCTCTGTTGAGTGCTAATCAGGCAAGTTCCTTTGAGACAGTGCACTAGCTCATGTCACAGTGAGCAGAGCTTTTGGGTTTAACCCAAAACTCATGCAGAATTGCATTTTCCCCTCATCAAACAAAGCTTGTAATTAACATTCTGCTTATTCTGAGCCTGTGCCTTTGCTCAACAAAATGCTAATAACATCTCTCTGGTACTTAATACGTGGGAACACACATTTTGCCCAAAACAGCATTCCTGTACCCAAGCAGCTGGCTCAGGAATATTCAGTTGTGGAGGCCTGAAGGATGGCTATGGAAAAGCTAGGAAAAAAAGAACTTTCCACAGATGTATCATCTTGGTATCCAGCAGCTCCATGACCTGGTCTTCAAACCACCATAACGTGCCAGAATACACAAAATTTACAGGGCTTTATTTTAAGACTCCGTGGTGTTTCATCCTCTTAGTTACCTGAACCTGACTTATAACTGGAAAAAAAATACAATGAAGAACCACACAGGTTCACTTCGCTGTTTCCTTTGCTTTACTCTGTCTAATAAACCAAAGAGAGCCTTTAAACCAAAAAGAGGGCTCCTGAAAGCCTTGCTGACCCAAGCCCCACAGCACCGGGTGGAGCTGGAGTCTCTCAGCCCAAATAAAACAAGTAAACAAACCAAAGAAGAGTGCTGGGGGAAATAAACATCATAAAAGGTGATGGGAGTAGAAAAAACTGGGTGGAATGCCCATTTCTGGTCACTTTCATAGTCAAAGTGTGCCTCGCAGCAAGGCAAGAGGGACTCTGAGGATGGGAACGGGAGGGGGACCCTGCTCCAGCCCCGCTGTCCCCGAGCTCTGTGCGAGGCACCACTGCCCCCATCCCACCTACATCCCATCCCACATCCTATCCTGTATCCCA
>VWYI01015139.1:0-18881 GCA_013399455.1 Anthoscopus minutus
TAGCATCTTTTTGGCCTTTGTCCATGACTATAAAATGGCATTAATATAAATGTGACTCAGACTTGAGATCCCTGGTCACTACTGCAGCCAAGATCCTAAGTATATGAAATCTCCTTGGCTCTGCTAAAGCACAAGTGCTAAATTCTGGGAAATTATAACACTGATTCATCTCATAACAGTCTATATATAACAGCAAGACTAGGCACACATAAAATTATGCACTATCTTGCCCCAAGGTTAGCAACATATTCCTAGTAGAAGGAAGAATGTTATTTTCATTCCCTGCAATCATGTGATAAATAGCTGTAGGGCAGATTCAGCAAGATCTCGAAGGTTATGATTTTACAATATAATGAATGTATGTCTAGCTCTCTGCCACCTGAAAAAGCAGCAAAACAAAGCAGGACTTGTCAGTATTTTGCTTATGGCAGAAATCAGACATTGTCCAGAACCCTTTATGAGACACACAGCTACTTCTTAACTAGTTTGATTACAACATTCACTCCAATACTTCAACAGTTCAGCTTTCTAGCATATGGCATAATTGGAAGTAGCAGCCAGCAGGTATCACATGTGAATGGAAAATTTCTCACACTGAATAACTACTGACTGTATCAAGTATGTGGTCTTGTAGGTAGATTGATGGGGGAGAATAATGCTAATAAAAGTATATTGAAAATGAGAGGATGGGTGGAACATGTGCAGTATATGAGGCAAGAAAATTACCTAGAAAGTTCAGAGGTAGAAAATATCAAAAAAAGTCATTGAGATTAGCTCAAAAATAAAGAGATTAAACACCACAAAGGAGCATTTTAAGAGATATAAACCCCAAACCTATGGACAGTTTCAGGAGAAACTTTAAATCAGGTTAAAGACATACACTGAGAAGTGCATTCTCAGGAGCAGGCAGACTCAAGCTACTGAACAAAAAAACTCCAAGAAGGGAACTCATGCCCAAGACTGCTTACCTCACTTGCAAAGGAACTGATATTTGTCCCTAAGTCTATTCATGTATTGCCAACATGGAGCAGACCGTGGATGAAATGTTTTATTCTGATCATGCTTCCTATAAAATACTGTCTTTTACTATAGTAAAAATAGAATACGGGCACATCTATACCATCACCATCACGATGTAATGGCCTGTGCTGATTTAATGTCTGATTTTGGTGATTCATATTACTCCGCCTTAGGGGGTGACTGATTTTAGCCATTGTATGCAGCTGCAATCATTGGCAATCGAGCATAGTTTGCAGAACAGTAACATCGACATGGAAGATGTATGAAAATGCATTGGACTTATACCAGATGGTGATGCAAGCCTGGCAGGAACACTTAGGGGTACCTCTGCTAATATAATCAGTATTATATGTGAGAGTCCAAAGACTAATTCAACCACAGGACCAAATTGTATGGCTTTGCCAGACAGTAGGGTAGACTCGCTTGGCAACACTTGAGAACTGTTAAAGGACCTAGAGTAAGTACATATGTAATTCATATCCTCAAAGGCACCTCACTGCAAGACAGTGCAGCATGATTTCACACTGAAGTAGGTAAGGCAGTATAAAATCTTGCTAATGATAATATAGATATTGTAGATTCACCTGTACATAGCCAGTAGAGATCAATCCCAGGTGAATTGTTCCAGGCTGACCTCAACCAGCTACAGTAAGGTACAAAATACCTCTTGTCTCCACAAGGATTGTACATTTAGGCAGATACCTCATAATAGCAATCTTGATATAAAATACTTTTTTTTCAGTGAAGGTAGAATCTTAAAAAAAAAAGAGAAAAAGGCACATCATGTTCAAAGAGCAATGAGTGTACAGCACAGTCCAAATGTAAATGAAGTTAGGTCTACCTCAGTCAACTGCATTGTGCAGAAAAAGACAAAACTGAAATTTCTCCGTTTATGCTTCAAAAGATTTCTAAGAGCAGCAAAATTTACAGGAGAAAATGTCAAACAAATTTGCTTCATAGATACAAAGAGCCATATGATTTTTTTGTGTTTACAAGACTGAATCTTCTGTTGCAAGAGTTAATGTGCTCTGTGAAAGTTACTATGGCATGGCTTATAAGCTTCAGCGAGATGTGGTGGCAGTTCAGATTTCATGACAGAGTGCTAACTTATCTCTGATACTGAAAAAACTAATGAGGTGGTATATAGTTGCAGAGCAGTGTTGCACAGAGAGATATGCAGGTTTTTTGGGTTTCTCATTATCTGTGTCACTGTATAGACATAAAAGTAATGAAAATCCAAAACAGGCAGCAAAAGCTTAAGGCTTTAAAGCTGGAATAAAATTGTGTCAGTGTTTTCTAACTGAAATATGATAAATTTAAGCAATCTCAAAAAAAGCCCCTTATACTCCCACTAGCGTTTTCTGCTGGGTCTAAGGTCTCATGGGTAGCACTTAGGTGAAGATCACAATTAAGCTAACACAGGCAATTTATTCTCATGCTGGTTTTATTCAAGTCGAGGCAATGGCATAAAGTTAAGCAGTCTTAAGGATTCTCTTTGTTATGCTTGTTGCCTATGGCTTTTAATTGAAGATGCTATCACAGCATCCCTACCAGATGCCAAATGTCATGAGCAGTAGCAAGCAGGAGCACAGTGCAGAGGGATCTCCTGACCCCCAGCTATCTCTACTGAGGACAGCAGGATGTAAGATATAACACTTTTCAGTAGCTAGAGGCTTACTGAAATGAATTTCCACAATGCTGAATACAACTAAGGCTGGTATTCAGCACCAGGACATGCAAATATTAAATAATACCAAGTGTGAGACCAAATGCAGAGCATTTTTTAATGTGGTCACCACTGATCCAAAGAATGAAAGTTCTAAAATTGGGAATTACTTCTGTGACATACTTTTGACAGATAAATATCATAGACGACAGTACTTTGTCTGGAGGTGATCTGCACCATCTATAAAGCTTCAGCAGGCACTGAACTAAACTGCTCAGCTGAAAAGTGCTCAGCATACTGCTTCGAAGAAGTAGACTCAAGGATCACTGACAATCTGTATATTACAGCAGCACTGCCAGCTTTATTAAAGAATAAGTTTTCCTACAAGTTCAGTCGTCTTTAAACCATTTTGAAATGTAAAGATATATGGATGTTTTCATCTCTCATCCCAATCTCCTTTTCAAATTGATGAATTCAAGAAGCACAATCCAGTTACTGAGTTGCAATCTCTGCCCTTCTGCTTTGTGATTTACATTTTTTGTTCTTGTTTTCAGTATCAATTTTCTATCATAAGTCTGTGAGATAGCAAACCTATTACACATTGTGAATACATTATGCCATATATGAGAAAAGTATGAATGATTTTATAAAAAGAAAAGAAAAAAGTGAGAAAATAAAATACATAAGAAATAATTATTTTGTCTATTTCTTTTAACTACAACACATATAGGATGGCTTCCCATGTTATACTGCTATCCAGATATGCTTCCAAATGTTTCAAATCCTTGAATCTTAAAGAGCTTATTGGTTCATTAAAAGTCTTGTGTGGACACTAGCAATGTGTGGTTATGAGTTGGGTGTACTACAACAGATTGTATATAAAATGTGCACTTATGCACTGTGATACTATTTATTTGAGGGGAAAACTCACATTTTTAATATGTGCATAAATCTGTTTTTTAAAAATAAGTATGCTCGGAGAACAAAAGAAGAGAATAAAATGAGAAACATGAAAGGACAGTGACAATATCTCATAAAAGAAAGATATCTATTTAAGCATCAGACAAATGACACTATTTTTCATATAATTTACAGTGGAAGCTTGAAGACTAAAATACTTCACAAGCCATTAGTTTCTTGGTTTCCTGTGATGGATTAGAATATTTCTTAATCAACTGCTAAAGCACAGAAGAGGGCCAAAACTTAGATTCAGCAAAGCTGAATGATATTGAAATCCAGGGGTGTCCAGAGGGGATGCTATCAACAGACACATTACAAAACCATAGAAGTGCAACAGTTTATCAAACCACTCAAAAAGCACCTATGCTTTTGTCCATTTCTTAGTCCAGAATTTGAAAAATCACATTAAGAAACAAAAGTTCTGATTTGTACTCAAGGAAGCAGATCAAAATCCCAATAATCTTACAAGATTCTAATTACTTGCTGAAGGTTTTGGACCCTGCTTTGCCCAGACACAGTTTGAAAGCCTACATAGAAGTGGTCCTTCCCTACTGGTTAAATACTTTGGGCTGCATGAGGTTTGTTGCAATGCATTAACATTACAGCAAGAACTAAGAATAACAAAATGAAATGTATTTAAAGTCTCATTCATATTTTCATCTCGTTCACACACGAAGGACATTCACAAAATTCATGTAGATAGTCACCTACAGCTCCATTGTCTGCCTGCACTGTACCAGTGCTCTCAACAAAATGGGCATTCGAAGCCAAGACTCACAGGACTGGAGCAACCTCCCTTTGCTAAACCCATATTTCTCTTCTGTTACCCCACGATAGAAAAGTATTGCCATTTTTAAGTTTGAGGAAGAAAAAAGATGTTGTGAAATAAAAATAAAATTCCAATCACAGAAGGGGTTCACCTATCTTGTCTCACTTTGTACTTCTGATGATTGACAACCTGGTGCTCTTGTAGCATACAAAGGCAAAAATTCAGGTGTTCATTTCAAACTGAAATGTTTGACAGTTGTAACAGCTTTCTGCAATGAAACTGATGAAATCTCAAACAGCAAAGTCCATCTTCTGTACAGTAGAGAGATTAAATTTCAACAGGCAAAGTTTACAGTCCTTAGCAGATGTAGATTTAATTTGGGGGGAGGGGTGTTGTTTGGTTGGTTGTTTTTCTTAGGTTGGGGGTTTTGTTGGTTTTGTTTGTTTCTTATTTATCTGGCAGAAGTTAAAAATATGGGAGATGATTAGGGCTTTGCAAGTGGTACGCAGCCTACCTCCTGCTGCTCTGGATGCTGCAGACTTCAACAGCAGCCATGTTTCAGAGTACTGTTGTCAGAAACTGAAGGCAATTTCAAATTCTCTCAGTGGTAACACTAACATGTCACTGATATTTTGACCTGTATTTTTGCAATGGTGAAAGTGAAACAGCATGACAACTGACTGAAAATTTATACTGCTATAGACACATACCTTTTACAGAAAGAGGTAAAAGAAATATTTTTACACTATAATGTGAATGGCTTTTAATAAGATTCAAAGAACAAGGTACCAAGGAACGTGCAGAGCTGCAGAAAATCAGAAATACTCAGAACAGCACCAAAACAAAATAACTGACATTTCATTGCACCGTATTACTAAAATAGATAGGTGATGGCCAGATAATGATTTAATAAAAAGACAGTAAGACACTTTCTGCTAATTTAGAAACCTTTGAATTTGAGTCATAATCAAAAGAAGACTTTCCCAAAGGCAGCCATGAACATACATTTTTGTGCCCCCAGCACTAGTCAAATAATACCTTCACTTAAAGAAATATATAACCTTAAAACCCTCAGTGAGAAAAATGGACAGGATAATGCTCTTCACCAGGAAAGTGAAGAATATGGATCACACTAAATTATACTCTTCACTGGACGTGGGATGCATCTCACCAAGCTGTGTTGCTCAGCTTTGACAACCAGCTTAAGCACCATATTTTTATCAAGGTGGGGTAAATCACAAACCCACTGAAGCAGATTAGATTTTTTATAGAATTTGAAGTCAGGCAAGATGAATCCCACCATAGTGTCAACAGAAGCAAAATGCAGTGTGCGCAGGCACTACCAGCTAAGTGTACTGGTGAAAACTAAAAATGATACTTTCTGTGAACATCACTTACAGAAATAAGGCTAGATCCACCATCAGAAGCTGAGCACCTGAAGAAATCATGGTGTTCAGACATATTCATCACTTGCACTAAAAAGAGAGACTAGAATAACAACAATATTCCTGTCTCACTGAATGGAAAGCTACTAAAACGAGGAGTTAAATATCATTCCCTTTCAGGCTGTGCATCCTGTTAACACAGGAAAGAGGTGTTCTCTTATCTCTTAAACTTCATTAGTCTGTACCATTCTCTGGAGCTTCTGAATTCCTTCCTGTAAAATCAAGCTTTTGTGAAAACTTTCTTCCAAAAAATTTTTGGTAACGGAAGATAGACCTCAGTGGTCAAAGTTCAGCAGAGCAGCTACATAGGTCATATGTAGAAATATATGCACCCTACAGAACCTTTACATGAGAAACACAATTGTTTCCGTAACTTTATGTGTTCTGAAGGAGATAGACATTTACAGCTAGCAGGCTTAGCCATTTAAAAGATACTACTGCTGGCTACCAATCAACAAGGGGCTGGAAGAACAGCAAAATACAATTCATAAGTGAAGCATGGTGTTCTTCTTGACTTTTTCAATGCTTTAAAGGCTGTATAACCTCACAAGGCATAGGTTAAATTAGTTAAATTGATGAAAAATATTGTACAGGCAGATATTTAACACTTTTTGATGATAAAGAAAACCATTCAGAGATTTTTCTTACTAGCAGCTCATGAAAGACTAGGAGGTGCTAAGAACAACCTTCAGAAATACAAATGAAGCATCTGACTATTTCACTGGAAGGAATGAGGGCAAATGAACAAATATCAGTTTCAGGCTACAAAGTGTTTTATAAATCAATATCAATAGTGATTCTCTTTCAGCTATCAGCCAGTGAGAATATCCGATTCCATTTTCTGGAAGAGGTTCTTATTTTAAACCTCTGCCTTTCTGTAAACTTGGGTGGGGGAAAAAAGGAATAAAGCAAAATCTAACCGCTGATCTTTCCCATTTTATCAAATTCAGCTCAAAATAAAAGGATTTTTAATTCACTTTTTAATTAACTTCTGATTAATTTTAAATATTTTGGAAATATTATCTCAATATCATCCTATATTTTTAAAAAGAAGTTAACACTGGAAAGAGCTGCAAGTGGAATAAACCAGTAGATTTATCCCAGCTTGAATGCAACTTCAAATTATGAACTTTTACTCTAGAAAAAGGCTCTTTATAGTCCTCCTGTAACAGGAAGTGTGCATTTTCCAAACCAACTTTTAAGTAATAATATTTGTGCATAAAAATTTCAGTGTGACATTTCACAAAAGAAATGGCAAAGCCACAACATCAGGTCATAGGAAACTACACATTTTACACACCAAAAAATCCTGACAAATGAAGAATTACAAAATTTTCTCTCTGTGCAGCAGAAGATGCAGGACAACCCATGTCAAGAGTTTAAAACAAATCTCTCCCCACCACCTTACTTGTTGCAATAGAAAAAAGAAGTAAAGAATGGGTAACTTTTGAGATTGGTACAATTTAGACACCTCAATATGAATACAAACCAATTTCACAATTACAAATCAGAATTTTAACTTCTTTTATTATGACACATAATTCACAGTATACACAAAACCCAAAAATTAAATTTGGAATGAAAGCCAAATCATTCCAAGATTTGAAAGTCCAGATATTTTTAGAAAGATCAACATGATTTTTGCACCAAAATTGTAACAACTTTATGTTTTTCTGAAACCTATTGGTTCCAGGAATATTATACATATAGGTTTGTATGGCTATCACAATAATTCTGTTCAAAACAATTTATTTTTTTATTTCAAGTTTTCATAATTTCACAACCAATGAAAAAGTAGCAATATCAATTTAAGGTGTCTTCTGCCAGAAAAAACTATTTCTGCTTCAAGAGAGAGTTTATAGCTCACTAGAAAATAATCCATTACAAGAAAATTATTGCAACTCCATTAGGAGTAACTTTTTTTTGTATGATGTTTTAATTAATAAGGGAATGGTTAACGAGCATTTTGTGTCTAGACTAGCACTTAAAATCTCAGTCAGGTAAGATGCTAAAGCCCCTAATGTAGCAAATGTCTTTCTAAAGGATAGAAACGAACAAAAGATGTTCTCCTCCCCTCACACTTCAGTAAAATATGATAGCATGCATTCAACTCTTATCTACCGTCTGGTAAATCTTTCCACTCAATGGAATGTTATCTCATGTAAACCAGAAATGAACTGATTAAGTGCCCACATCAGTGTATGGGGATAAATCACTTTACATACATTGTGCCACAGGCTGGAAAGCCAAAGAAATAAAAGAAGGAAAAAAATAATACATGAATCTATGTACATTTTTTCTTCAGCAAAAACATAGACATTACAGAATATATGCAACAAGGCTGTACTTGAATAGCAAATATGAGCATAGATTTTACAGACCACCATGATATTCTGTGAGAGCAGCAATACCAAAAATTCAGGTAGCACCTGTAATTCCTGTTAGATCTTTCAGAACATTGTATTTTTTCAGATAAATCCTGTATGTTCAATGCAATTAAATGGTAGAGTAAGAAGATACAGCATCTCCTGAAGTAAATTAAACTTGAATTCATCTATTCTTGAACAGAAATTGCCTAGATGAGGCTCTATCCATAGGCATTACGTAACTTCCTCTGGACAGTATTTATCAAGATAAACAATATTGCAAAATAAGAATCCTAGAATTGATGGAGCAAAATTACTCAGGACTTGAAACCTGCACTTCAGACAGGTAGACTGTTCCCATAAAGAGTTGCTGAATGTAAATGGGTCACAGTTTTCATATCTTTAACATCTGTTGTTTATACCCAAGAAAGCACATCAGGGGCAAGAAAATTAATTCCCCAATTGCTGTCAAATGCGTTAGGGAACAGCAATAAACAGCTTACTGTAAGCCTCTAGCTACAATAAAATTGCTGTCAATAAAGTGTGGTTGATATGGTTTTGCTGTGCTAGAAGAAGAGATTCTTTGGAAGTGAAAATCCGAAATGGAAACTAAAAAGATTCTCTCTTGTTCCTATATACAAAAGAACATAATCACAAAATTTCAATAGTATAAATCTCAAGATCCAGTTCTCACTCACGTGTGTGGCACAAATTTCCTAGCATATGTGAAACTTTGGCTTTGGATATTCGGGACAGATGAGACTTCTTTGATTCTGATAAAAATCTTTTGCACAGGAAACATTTAAAGAGAAATGAAGATTACTAAGCTTTTACTGTCTGATCTGTATACACAAAATGTTCACTACTCTAGTTTAGCATGTCTACCATCACTATTGAAAATGGTATTATAGCTTAGGGTGATGTTCAGATATCCATTATAACTCCCATTTTTCACATGCTCTTAACTTTCTGAAAAATTCTTCTTTTCAGCTGAAATTTTCCATGCTTGGCCTCAGCTCAAAGATTAATTTCTTTAGACAGTTCAGCAAAATCTGTTAACCTATTTCCCAGTTATACGACAATAGAAAAAATACACTGTACATTATTACCATTTCTAATATTTTAGTATAGATATACAAATATACAGAACTAGAAAACAATTTAATTTTACATGCAGACACTTTCCAGATGACTAGTCCTCACCCTAGACTAATATCCATGCTAACAAATAAACTAAACTAAGCGTACAAAAGAATGTATGTATTTTTTATTTATACTAAGAGATGAAACAAGGCCACTAAAAATAATACTGCACGCAGAATTGTGGAATGCTATGGTTACAGAATTTTAATATTTGCAGGTGACGTAAGCTCTGCACTGCTGTTCCAATGCAGATTTCCATCAACTTATGCACCTTGAAATTGCCACTCTCAGCGTATCAAATTAAGAGTCATTAATGTTTTCATCTTTTCTTTTCTCTTACATAAACTCCAAACTTACAAATTTAAACACTCCAGAGCAAGATAACATCAATTAGATTTGCCACATAAAGCTTAAGTGATGTGCATTGATCAGCAGGAGCCTGGCTACTTACTTGTTCCTTGATCAGGCAAGAAGTCCATTGGCTGAAAAAGGAATAAAGCAATTTCCACAGAGCTTATGTTATTGAGTATAAGATTAAAAAAATACTTTAGTATGGAATGTACTTAATGTGTCATTCAAGTCCCAAATCCTTAATTTCTGCCACTGGAGCACAGAAATACAAGGACAGTATTAACATATATTCAGCTTTCCTGAATCTTCTAGAACTGTGCACGCTTCCAAAATTTTTAAATTATCGTTTTGATTCGAAAAGTGCGTATAGTGTGCTTATGACTTTCTTGAAGACAACATCTCAAGTCACTTGGACTTTAAGGATCTGCTTGTTTTACCAAGCTAAATGGAAGTTAAGCACATGCCTAAATGCATTTTGATTAGGAATGAAGACTGAAGATTTTGCCCATAACCTATACTGATACATATTTTTAAACCTATGTTAGTTGTCACTGCTGTGCTTTAAATCTGATTAAATGAAGTTGTTATAATTTAAAATTGGGATAACCACAGTAAATTGGCCTTAATTTCTTTTATTATTTAAGCTATTGTTAATCTAATGACATTGAGTAGGAGTTTTTGTCTGTTTATTTGCTTTTCAAAAGAGGTCTTTCACATAGAAGAATACAACACGTCGTCTTCTGCTGTATTTCTATGTAGCCGTTTGGTGTAATGACTTACTAATTTGAAGCGTATTTTAAAGTTCAATCAAATACTGAAAAGAACACTGATTGAGAAGCCTGCATAGATTTCAGTATTCGTTATGAGTCATAACACTGATTTTGGAAGCTTAGCTATATAAGCTGGTGGTGTGCAACATCATTTCTATACTCCTAATTATGTGAATTAGCATTTAGAACAATCCCAAGTTCAAGTATTCAAAAATGCTCTTTTCAGAGCATCCACCAGGTTTACTGCAAGATAGGCACTTGAAGGAGGCTTTGGTTTTTATACTGGGTACTTGTGAAACATCAGTCTGTACAATTCAAAGTCACATGTTAAAACTTAACCACAGAATTTCCACTAAAATTGTTGATGAGTCCACAGAAATTGTCCACCAAAATAAAACCCAAAAAAATCCCACAAAATCCCCTCAAAAACATAAGCATCTTTTTTAATGAACAATATATTTTATATTCTAAAAGCTTTTTGATTTAAGACCCAGTTCTAACAGATTTCTAGGGCCACATGTCCATCAAAAGTATCGGGATTTTGCTTGAATGTAGTCCAAGTGCTGACTTAGGTCTCAGCCCTTTGCTAATATTAATGTATCAGCAAGACACACTATGTGTGCGTTTACCTTGAACTAAAAGAAACTGCAAGTAAAGGTGAAAGATGCTACTATTTCTTAGACATACATTTATCCTATGTTTTATCTTTCCCTATCTTAACATCATCCACAACAATTCCCACGTTCTTTACAAAACACACCAAGTTACTGAATATATATACGTAACCTAACTCAACATTAGATGCAGAGAAATTAGTTACATTAAATTTGAAGAAAACAGTACAATGGCACAGAACTAAGTATCTCTTCCTAAAAGAATTTGTAAATTTTTTTTTCAGGTGCTGTGGCCTTAGCCCACACTACTGTTCAGTAAAATCTTTAAATCTGAATACTTTGCTTAAAGGCCATACTCTATCACAAATGTTTAAAAAGACTTATGAGGGTGTATTCCACTCTTGTGCCAATGAATAATAGCTAAAATGCATCTTAATTTTAGGAATTACAGACAGAAGAATAGGAAGATTGTTGATGATTACTATCATTGATGGTTATACTACTCCTGCCAAAACTGACAAGGAAGCATAAAAAGATTACATCTTGTAACACTCATCATTGGGAGAAAAAAACCCAAAAAGACACTATATTGTTCCCCACAGAATAAAAATATACAAGCTCAGATTAGGTAACTGTCTACCTAAGAAAGAGTTGTATTTTCATTTACATATAATAATACAGCTTTTCCAGGGAGCAATCCAAATCCTGAGTATCTGCTCACATTAAGATCTCAGAGAAATTTGAATCAGGTCCATATATTGTTATAGTTACAGATTAGATATTATTAAATGGAGAGAAGTGTATTTAATGTAATGAACACAGGTAACTCTCGAAATACCACCAGTTGTTTTTGTATGGATGTGAGAGTTTTTTTCCCCTCATGTTCAATTTTGCCATGTACAGCTTACACATTCTGTCAAGTAGAAAATTCTGGGTGTGCCAACTGCCCCTAGATACTACAGGGAGTTAAGTTTCAGTTTTCTAATAGAGTTTGGAAAGCTAATTTACACCTTAATTAAAATAACCTCAGAACAGAAAAGGAATGTGTGGTTTGGGGGGGGATTAAATTTTGCAACTGAAACTGAGGAGAAAGCTTCAGACAAGTAAGGACAGACTATGCAGAGCTCTTCTATAAATTTTTGTTGGTTTTTTTTTAAATCTTCTTTTTTAACTTGTACTGACAGTATGTGTATTGTGCTGTGAGATGGCTGGGGAGTAGACGTCTTTAAAGTCCCTTAGAGAGATTAGGGGTTTGTGAGATTCTTCTATAGTGTTTTCAGTGTCTTGTAAGAAGGAGTTGTGTCAGAGCACTTACTTTACCAGAACTGCCTCCAAAGTTTTATTGTTTCTCCTTGTTTTATTCTTAGCATCCTGCCAGTGTGACACCTTACAGACACGCAAAGTCAAGACACACTCTGCGAACAGCACATTCATCTCAGATAAGGCTAACACAGCAGCAAGAGGATGACTTCGTCCTAAACCTGACTACTGTCAAAATCGTTTTGCAAAGACAAGACTAGTTGTGTTTCGCTTGATTCCCTAGGATCCATATCCCTGATAAATTCACCATCACTTGGACGGTACTGCGCCCGCAAGGAACAGGGATGCGACTCCCAGCACCGACCGAGCGAGCCTGTGCGGCGGCGGAGCACCGAAGAAGCCGCCTGGCAAAGACGCAGGCCGAGCCAGTCACCAAGTGCTGGCTTCTCTGGCTGGAAGGCCGGCCTGGCACTCCCGGTATCCCCGGTATTCCCAGTACTCCCGGTACTCCTGGCGCTCCCGGCGCTGCCGGCCCCCTCAGCCCCCTCAGCCTCCGCAGGGCTGGCGCGAGGCCAGCGCGCGCCGCGCGGTGCCTTGGCGCCATCTACGGGCCGCGCGCGCGCGCGCTCCCGCGGCGCCCGCCGACGAGCGCCCGTAAAATAAATTAAGACAGCACCGCATTTAAATCTTTATTAGCGAGGAATTATTATACCTAAGGAAAAAACCTAATGCTGGATTTGGTTGAAATATGAGTCTTTCAGCCTCCTAATCCCTCTTCATATGCCGTGTTTCACAGTTTAAAATGAGATATGTCAGATCACTTATGCATTAATAAAATGAGAAAATATTTACAATGGACTGACTTTTCTTTTTTCCTGCACAATTCAGATGTATTCAGAGAATGCATTACTTTCAAACGTATGCTTTGGCCATTTTTTAAAATATGCAGCAAACTGTCTATGCGATACCAACTTTCATCTATTACAACAAGATCGTGTTGAACTCAAACAAGAGGAAGACTTAGGTATGGCTTAGTTATACCCTACCAATAAACCACGTGCTTCACTGATGAAGTAGCTTGGAAATTTGGCCGTCTTTGTTAGGGAAAAAGATTAACCCTTTTAGTAACAGTAACTTAGCAAGGCTCCAAATCAGCTTGAAAACTGGAAAAGAAATTCAAGCCAACTCACTTTGAAACAATGTGCATATCCCTTCAACCTTGAAACAGTCACATTTCTGACTGAAATTTAGCACATACGGAAACAGTTCTTCAGTAAGTTTTACAATTGCACAGTTAAATACTGGGGAGAAAAAAAAAAGGTTTTTATTCAGTTTTGGTTTTGCACATGTGTGTGCACATGCATGGAGGCATAACAGTCCTCTAAACAATCAAAATTCTTCAAAATCCAAAGTATCAGAGGCATTTTGCAAACACATGGTTAAGCCCCAGGTAAATGATAAAGAGGTCAAGGTTTTTATTTGTTCCTGTTTTTGGTGTTTGTTTTGTTTGTTTTTTGTTTTTTTTTGTTCCCCCCATAATGTTAACTAAATTAAATATAGAATGAAACAAAAAAATAAAACCAAAACCAATCCACAACACAGTGGCACTTTTAATACTGGTTGATCGGGCACTTGTATGCAGTACTTATAGACCAGTAAAAGTGCTCGTTTACCTGTCTGGTGTGTAAGGGGCCCTTTGTCTTGAAGCCTCCTTGGGAACTGCACTCTGAGGCACTGAAGTGATCTGAACTAGTGGAAGAGCGTTTGGAAAGGGTGTCACAACCACCAACAAAGGTGTTGTCCAAAGGGAGTTCCTGAATCACATGGTGCTTTTTCACTGAAACTGGAGTGTCAGGTTTGAGATGAAAAGCAGACTGCGGAGAGGCAGATTTGTAATGCTTGGCAAGATCAGGACTGTTAGGCTTAAAGGTTGATGGTGGTGCTGTGCCCCAATCAAATCTTCCTATACTTTGCTCCTCCAGCTCTGCTGGAAGGCTTATTGTCCCGTTGATAGGTTCATGAACTGCATCATCAGGTTTGGACTCCTCAATGGTCACAAAGTTCAAAAGGGAGCTCTTTGGAGATTTCCTTTTCTTCCTTTTCTTTTTCTTGTTTTGCTTGTTTTCCTGATTGGGAGACATCCACTCAGCACCTTGCTTGCTCCTCTGGGCAGCTTTGAATCTGGACGCATGTCGACAGCGAACGAGAACTGTGACAAATATCACCACTATGACAACCATGGCACCCGCCACAACAGCGATCATGATTGTGAGATAGTCCTCATTTTGGTAGGGTTGGCTACTGTCCCCTATGTTCCGATCCAAAGGTGTTTCCATAGTCCTGCGTATCAAGTCATAAATATAAGAGGCATTTCCAGCAGTATCATTTACATATAAAAACACAAGCACAAGAGTATGCAGGGATTTGGGATAACCCAAATCACTTATGTTGACAACTAAGCGATGCAGCCCCACGTCATTAGGAGTTGGTTTTTCTTCCAGAGTGATATTACCCGTCACTGGATCAATCCGAAACAAACCCTTGTTATTGCCGCTTACAATTGTGTACTTCAGCTCAGCGTTCATGCCAGTGTCTATATCTACAGCAAAGACTTCAGCTACCACCGATCCTGGAATTGCTGAGAGTGGCACTAGCTTAAAAGAACTATTAGAAGGTGGGTAGATGACAACAGGACTGTTGTCATTAACATCCATCACGTTTATTGTTACTTTCGCTGTAGAAGAGCGAGGAGGTTGCCCTCCATCCACTGCCTTAACATCAAAGGTGTAAGAGCTCTGCTGTTCTCGATCAAAAGAAACGTTGGACTTTATAACTCCAGAGTACGGATCCAGCACAAAGTTTTCGTTGTCATTCAGGATGGAAAGGGTCACTGCTTTATTTTCCCCGGCATCTGCATCTGTCACTGTGATCACCCCCACCGTGCTATACTTTGGTAAGTTCTCTGATACGAAAAACTGGAAATGATTATGAGTAAATTTGGGACTGTTGTCATTTTCGTCCAACACAGTAACAATTACAGCCGCTTGACTCTGCAAAGGAGGGGTGCCGTTGTCTCGGGCTGTAACAGTGAAAATGAAACGTTCCTGCTCTTCTCTGTCAAAAACTCTGGAGGCTGTCAAAACTCCTGTCTTTCGATCCAGATCGAAAAAGGAGGCATTAGGACCAAGCTGATAAACAATGTCTGCATTTTTCCCACTGTCTTCATCTGTGGCACTAATAGTTGTTAAGTATAGACCACGCCGGTTGTTTTCAGAAACTGACAGCTCAATTACAGGCTGGCTGAAAATCGGAGGGTTGTCATTTTCATCCTCCAGCTTAACTCTTACCAGGGCAGTCTGGTTCAAACTGGGCTTGCCAGAATCAGAAGCCACAATTTTAAAGCTGAATTCTTTGGTGCCCTCATAGTCCAACAAGGAAGAGGTCTCTAACAAATACTGGTTGTCGTAAACTGCCTTCAGGTGGAAGGGGACCTCTCTCTCAATAAAACAGATCACTTTGCCATTCACATCAGTGTCCTTATCTGAAACTGTAATTAGGGCAATCTTTGTATTGATGGGATCTTTCTCAGATAAGTACACTGTGCCATTGATGGGACTTATTATGTACCTGAGGTCTATGTTA
The DNA here is from genome assembly GCA_013399455.1 of Anthoscopus minutus. NCBI lineage: Eukaryota > Metazoa > Chordata > Aves > Passeriformes > Paridae > Anthoscopus > Anthoscopus minutus. The sequence goes on from VWYI01015139.1 coordinate 16,007, forward strand.
GGAGGGTTATCATTTACATCAGTGACATTGATGGTGACAGTTGCCCGGGCTGGTGTAGAGCTACCATCACTAGCCAACACTGTCACCTTGTGAACAGCAGTCTCTTCTCGATCTAAGGACCTCTGAACTGTAATCAGCCCTGTGGTGTTGTTTAAAGCAAAAAATCTTTTGGTTGCAGGGGCAACTTGGGCACCAAAAATATATCTGATTTCTGCATTGCTTCCTATATCAGCATCTGTAGCATGAAGCTGAATTACAGAGGTGCCTACAGGGGCATTCTCTGGTATATGGACCTCTACTTGACTCTCTTTAAAGACTGGCCTGTTATCATTGACATCACTTACTGTGACTTGTAGGATAGCTGTGCTGGATTTCTGGGGGGTACCTCCATCCTCCACTTTGATTTTCATCACGTAGGTGTCCTTTTGCTCTCTGTCCAAGTTCTGCTGCACAATCAGCTGAGGCCATTTCTCCCCTTCTGGAGTTTCTACAATATCCAGTCCAAAGACACTCTGCCCGTTTAACAACTCATAGTGCTGCACACCATTGAAACCTGTGTCAGGATCTGTTGCTGATGGAATTGGAAAGCGACTGTTGATCAGAGTGTTTTCTGGGATGGAGATATTGATGACAGGGGATGGAAACATAGGTGCATTGTCATTAGTATCCTTTACAATGATTTTTATTTTGATCAGCCTAAAAAAGTCATTAGGGAGAATCACCACTTCAAGTTCAAAGAAACACTCGTTTTCTTCTGCATAGGAAGCTCCAGCACACAGTTTTTCTCTGTCTATTCTGTTAGATGTTGTAAAGATTTCCCCTGTGTTACTGGACACTTTGACCAGAGGCGCATCCCCTGCTTTAGACACCAGTCTGTAGACAAGGCTGGCACTGGTCCCTGTGGCAGCATTGATATGAGAAATGTTCAAGTCCTTTGGTATGTTCCCTATGGGCACGTTTTCAGGCAGCTCCTCTCTAATAGTGTAAATAAGTTCTTGAGCTATAGCAGAATCCAGCCTTAAACAGGCAATCAAAGCGGCCAACAGGTAAAAATCCCTCAGGTCCATGATAATGTTTTTATTCTCTTTTCACGGATTTTAGGACTTAAAGGTTTCCAGAGAGGAATGATCCGCGATTTGCAAGAGGAGGCATGCATGGACTGCAGGATGCATTACATCTCATTTCTTATTTGGAGACATCACTGTCAACACAACCACACAGAACAGCATTATTGTTTTTTTAGGCATGATAAATCCACAATCTCCAACTACTACTTGTTTTTGCAATGCATGCTTCCAGCAGTACAATTTCCTACTGCTCTCTTTTACAAGCAAGCCCTCCAGACAAATGCACCAATATCCCATCGGCTGCCTTTGCTCAGAGCACAAATGAAAAAAACTACTTGCAGGATTAAGGGTAGCTACTGTTTCGACACGTACTTTCTGAATAATTTCTTGGTACACCGTGTAATCCGTAACGTGCATTCCCCCTCTACCCTCCTCCACCCAGTCATTTGGTGCAAGTAAAAAACCTTCCCGGACTACTTCTGAATTCTAACTGCTATGTCAGCTGCCAAATGTAATTTGCTGTTTGCTTCCATATGTATTTTTTAGCTCTTGCTAACCAGATTTTTGTCTGCTCGCTGTGCCTTGCATGCCCCTCTATAGCTATCGTACTGGGAAATAACCACCCGGACATGCTGCTGCTGCAGCAGTCGTCACTGGCTACTTCACATCCCTGTAAACTGATGAGACAATACCAGGACTTACAGTTTCTTACACTCTCAGCTCAATGTTTCTTCTCCAGATGTTGGATACTTCTCTTTCTGTTTAATAACCTAAAACTTTATTTGTTTTTAAACACAGTCTAAATCAGGAGGCTTGAAATTCCAAATGTAACTTAGAAGCAGGAAGCATGTTTACAAATAGGGGGGAATATACATTTTCTGATGACATGAGGAGGAAAAAAAGGTGCAGCCTTTTCCCCATTGACACTGATTTCCCTTCAGGATTATATTAACAGCTGCCACATATAAATACTGCAGACTAATAATGCAGGTGGAAAAAAAAAAAAAAAAAAAAAAAGGAAAGCGACTGACAGACTTCTGTTTGCATGCACTGCTAACCGTGCATTATCAGGGTGCAAGGCTGCCAGCACCTACAGTTTGACGGACTAGGCAGCCCTAAGCACTAATCTTATCTGCATTAAGCTGCACGGTAACTGATGCCTGTGATTACTTCCAGCAGAGTAATGCAGGTAGGGATGCAGAGACAGTGAGTAGGTGAGCCTTTTCCACCAACATCAACTGAATCCCAAACATTGATTCTTTCCCTAGATAAATACACTGTGTGTTGGCTTTTTTTTTTTCCCCCTCTTTAAAGGAAATGCATCCCAGTGGAAGGGTAACTTTGCACTTACGTTAGTTGTCTACCTTTGACGATCTGCTGCAGCTAAGCAATGATCTGTTCCAGCAGATACAGCACAATGCATCTGGTAAACCACCAGTTTTGGAGAAATCAGCAGCAGCCAAACGCTTCCTCCTCGAGATATGTGTTGCTTCGGGGTGGTAAATTATCAACTCCAGGGAACAAATTCACAGTTCTGTCGTTAGTCATCCTCTCCACGTTTCATTCCTATGAAGCGGCGATCCTTTGGGCGCCTAATGTGCACGCAACAACCCAAACAAACAGCAAGAGAAAAATCCGGTGCACTTCTTAGAGCGGGGGTATTTTCCACTCTGCACTGCACACCATTCCCGTCCCTCTCTCGGCAGAGCAGAGGCAGCTACATGCAGTCTGCAACTTCTGACTGGAAATGGCAAGAGTTGGTCTGGCGGTGCTTCTCCCTCTTTAGCTCTGGGGTGACAGTTGCCCAA
>VWYI01015139.1:25526-39693 GCA_013399455.1 Anthoscopus minutus
CCCTGTTATTCAATGTCCCATTGGTTTACGTGAGCTGTTCCCTCCTCCTGTGTTCCCTTATTGGTGCCTCAATTGTAATCCCCACCCTGTGCTCCTCCATCCCACATTCCCCATTGGCCAAAGAATTGCACCCTCCCCTTGAAACGCCCCAGATAAAATAAAAAACACAGAGGTGCTCCGAGCTGCTCAGTCTCTGACCTTTGGGTGAGTTAACTTTTTTCTGGAACCCAAACTGAGAGCCTCCTCCTCAGTCCTGTACCTCCTCCTTGCACTGACAGCTGGGAAGTGCTGTAGAGCAGCAGCTGTAAGGTTCAGCTCCTGGCATCCAGACTGGGAGCTGTTCCACTCTCAGCGTGGTGCTGTGGGGGAGAGCCAGCCAGGACTCCAGCACTGCACCACTCCATAAATGGTTAGAGGAAGTATCTTTCCTGATTGTCACTTTCTTACATCCTTCCTTTTGTGCCTTGTCCTTTTGTGCCATGAGCTAGATGTGGTTGTCTCGGGAGAGATGGTCTTCCATTCCTTGTCACTGATGCCTAGAATTGTATGATTGTGTAATGTTGATCTCCATACAATCTAAAACAAGGTTTCCTTCATGCAGGAACACCTAATAACAATCATAGTCATAATTCTTACATGATCAACTTCATTTTGTACATTACACGTATTTCTAAATTTATTTTGGTCCTAACAAGAAGGGCGATGTAATAAAAATATTTTATAAGGAATGCAGAATCTCTTGGCGGTTAAAGTACTTTCTTGGCAAGTAGGAGATGTGCATGCAAGTGATGCAGAAGCATTCTCAGGATGTGGAAATGCTACAACCACAATGATTCCATGTGTAATGTTGGGTAAACATACAAGTGGCATATGAAGTGCGGGTAATATATATTCAAATTTCAGATGCTGATGTCTCTCTGGTGACCAGTGATAGGACCCGAGGAAATGGCATGTAGCTGTGCCAAGGGAGATTTATATTGGATATTAGGAAAAGTTCTTCATGCAGATGGTGATTGGGCACTGGAACAGGCTTCACAGGGACCCTTGATGACAGAGCCAAGGCTGACGGAGTTGAAGAAGCATTTGAAAAACACTTCTAGGCATATGGTTTGATCCATGGGATGGCCCTGTGAAGGACCAGGAGTTGGACTTAATGATCCTTGTGAATCCTTTCCAACTCAATATATTTTATGATTCTATGAAATTATAAGTTCCGTAGTGTAAGTGTGTCTAAAATTTAAGTTTGTCCAAAATATAGATACTTCTCAGGTAACTAAATAATGAAGTTGTGAACTATACTTAACAGGTTCAATTTGGAGCAGCCTCGTTTAGAATTTCAAAAGTGTGAATTTTAAAAAAACCCTGAAGCCAAAATAACATGTTCACAATGTTCCTTGTCAGCAACGTCACCTATCAAATATGTAATTTAGACAGATTCTTGAGCAAGATGTGAAAATAGGAGCAATACTGTCTAGGAAATTTACTAAAGGAGCAGTGAGACCTTTGACGTTAAGCTAGTATTACAAGAAATGTGAAGGAGAGCTAGCGCAAGAAAATTAGATCTAGACTGAACAGTACTTTGGTCTCCAATTATCTGATCAAAATTTTAGATAAAAAAGAAAGCTCATCTGTATTGACAAAGGCATGTAAGAAAGGGACAGGTGTAGCAAAATCAAATTGAGCAATGATGGGAATGTGACATTGCATTGAGGCTGGTCCAACTGGGATTTTTTTGCATTTTGTACTTACAGGACAATTCTGACAATATATTAAAGAAGGCTGGAAAAGGCAGCTGGGTAGGGTCGTTTTCTTATTGGCCTGTTCCGTATGGAAATGTTAGGAAAAATTAAATTACTTGTTATGAAGAAACTGAAATAATCAAATACATACAAAACTTAATTGGCACTACTTATGATGAGAACATTTTGTGGAAATTATTCTGTGTTTTTTTAAATCTTAATGGTATTTTTACTGATACCATCAGAAAACACATCCATATATGTTGTAGAAGATTATTTTGACAGACAGCCAGGTGTGTTTTGTTCACCCTCCAAAAAATTAAACCTGAAAATAAGAAAAAAAAAAACACTTCAGTGTGCATACAGTTTATATGTAGAATATATGGAGGGAAAATGGTGTGGGGACTGGAAAAGGAAAAAATTTTAAATAGAAACTTTAAAAAATCTTGGAGTGCAACCCTTCTAAGGAAGAAAAATCAAACAGTAAAAACAGAGAGAAAACAGATCCAACAAAATTTGCACATCTTAAGAAGAACTGAGTAAATAACCCTTAAGGAAAAAGAATAAACTTTAAAAACTAAAGGTACTCATCCTTGATATCCTAATTTTGAGGCAATACTTCATCATACCAAATTGTTCATCTGAATTTGTCTTCTGGGACCATATTATCATCACTTGCTACTACTTCAATATCAAAATATCTTACTGCTATTTTGTACATTGATTAAATTGACAAAAATTTGGCTTGGATTTTCATCTTAGGCATTTGCACTAAGCAGGAGATGGGATTTCTGATGGATGAGTTACTTTAATAAACAAAGATGGTGAAAGATATTTTCATTTAGAAATGTCTATTGACTCTATAGGCTATTACCATACAAAGTTAATCCACATTTTAGGAGAAAAAAAATCTGTGCATCAAGATGTTTATATTCAGAGGACAACTTTCTTTGTAATGAGATAATTTCTCCGTAAAATTATAATTTTTTATATTTTTTTCCTTACTTCTATATTTTTAGTAATTCGTGCAAAGAAAAATTCATCATATTAACTCCAGAGCCAGGAAGAGAAAAAAAAGAAAACCCTCTCCATTCAGAATTTCATTCATTTTCCATTTTTCTGTAATCCTCTAATATAAACAGGAAATTATAGAAGAATTTGGAAAAATACAAAACATTGCAGTTGTAGATATATTATTTAGATATTTGACAATTTTATTTTTTGGTATTGCAATGCTTTAACAGTTAGTGGATTCTTCCAGATTTGTCAGGGTGAAATATTCAGAGTGTGCCTTTCACATAAAAATTTCATACTACAGATTAAGGGATTCTTCATTTAAAATCATTTCCTACTTTATCATGTTGAATAGAAGTAATCAGATAACTTCTGATATTTTATTTTGTTTATTAGTTTTCTTTCTCTCTTGTGGTGCCTCAGTTTTTTTTAGCAACTGCTACTTTAGAGGGCAATCTTGAGGAATGAGTATAACCACAAATATAACAGATGTCTCATAAAATTAACTTCAATTGCTTCTATATGACCTCTATTGAGAAAGTAAGACTCAAATTGAAGTCAGCAAGAGCAGCTGTAGATTCTGCTGTTAGATAACAGTGACCTGTATTCTCAAGGGTAGTGCCCATAAATAAGAGGATTGTGGTCCTGCAAACAATAAATGTGATTAATGCCAGAACAACTTAGCAAGTATAGCTTGAGCCTCATAGTGATGTGACATCTTGGGTCAGTAAGAATAGATTTAGTAACAACAATTAAAATTTATCTACTAGGTAAGCAAATCTCAGCTGTACTCAGGAGACAACCATATACTGAGTTTAATGTCATAATGATTTTATTATCTTTGGGTTTGGTTTTTTTCCTTCTCCACTTCTCTTTTGCTGAGTTTCTCTAAGTATCTTGTACTTACATATTTAAGCAGAATGTATTTATTTATATAGATCTATTATTTTTGCTATCTTATGAATGATCTAAAAAAATTGCTCTCTTGCCCTTTTATCTCTTTTTACAGAGTTGAATCTAGGGCAATGAGAGATGGCTGAGAAGCAGATCTATTGAAATAACTACACAGTATAAATGTAACTATGGCAAAATGGAGCTGGTATCATCACAGTGATCCAAGTATTCACTCAGCTTCTTGAGCAGGCTTTGCAAGTCTTAGAAGGGTTTTTGCTTTTGCCATGATATCTCTCAAAATACGTGCATGTTAGGTGAGGTTACTGAAGAGTATAAATATTTAGACTTTTGAGGCCACAGTAGCCATGAGAATACAAGTACAATGCCCATATAACTTAACAGATTTAGTTGGACTCTATATATCAAGACTATCATCTTTCATATCAGTTCAGTGCTCAGAATTTTGTACGCATCCAAGGAAGACAGAGGCATTATACTCTAGTAATGTCTTTCTGACAGTGTCTTGCCACATATTTTTTCGCAAATACTTTGAAATGTATTTTTCTCTGAATCACAGATAAAAGCTGGTTCATCTTCATACTGATTTACATTTTTGCTTTAAAAATTACTTTACATGTGGGCAAATTTCCAGAACTCATTGGGTAAAATTAGAGACTCACCATTTTTTCCAGACTTCTTGAAATCTTACTATTATTATTGTTCTAAATTAGCACAACCCTTGTCATGTAAAATCATCTGCTAGTGTCAGATACAATTTCATATAATATGGAGCAGTCATCAAATCTTACTAGAAATCATATTTTTATTTAACAACAGATGTCACTTGTGCACATCCATTCTGATTTAATTTAGTTTCTTATCACATTTTTACTGGTTGCTGGCAATTATTAGGGTTAGAAAAAACCTTTTCTTGGAAGAACCAAGGTCAGTTTTATTAAAGAATTCAGGCAGATTAACTCTCCCAAGGCAGACTACTAACATAAGAAACTGCCATATTTCTAAGAGCTCAAATGACATTTTAAGGTACTTTGGCTTCACTGTGTATTTAGACTGACTGTGTTGCACACCTTTATGTCCTCCAGCAATAACAATTAATATTGTGAAGCAATATAATGAATAACTTCTGAAAAGAATTGCCATTATTGCTTGAGAGATCATCAGAGAAAAGCATAACATCCATATCTTTCTTTGTAATAGATGATATAAAACCAAAAAGTATAAGGCTGCATTCAGCTTTCATTCATAAGCAATTTTAATTCATCAGGCAAATGATGGAAGGGTTCTTATAAAGCACAAGGAAGGAGTACAGGGTGTAGCCCTGCAGTCTGATAAATATAATGCTCTCCGTATTAGTATCAATTGACAGGGTTTTTATTAGCATATGCTAGACTTCTGGATTTGCCAAGCTCTATCTGAACTTCTGTTGGCTTGTTTGCAGTTTGTTTTAGTTTGCTTAGTTGTAACAGTTGTCTAATGACCAGGTGGCTGAAACATAATTTGTCTAATTTCTCTAATTTTTGCTTAACTTTCTCTAATCGGATGCCCTAATGCTTCTCTTTATTAATTTTGATACAAATGCAAAAACCAAAGTAGTTAGGCTGTGTAGAAGACCTGCCTATAATCCTAGAATAATTATGCTAAATAAAGGAGTACAGCATGGGATGACATCAGAGGTTTCAAGTATATGAGTGTAAGATGATGTGGGAAGTGACAGGGTGGCCAACAACTCAACACTGCTCACAACCTAAGAAAATGAAAAATCATTTCAGGGATTATGAAAGGGGCAAATATAAAGGATCTGATATTTCTAGCATTCACCAGGTCACAAGGTGATGAAGAAAGTGTAAAGAAATTCAGAAAAGACACAGAAATGAACCCAATGAAACAGCCAGAATATATAAAAAAAATCCCAATACCCAAACCAATCAACCCCAAATCCCCACAATACTGAAACTTTGCTTCCGTTGACAAAAATAGTGTAGTAAATACCCCGTTAACATCACACTCTTCTTGAGAAAGAGCTCAAAGATGGTTCCAAACTGATATTCTTTTAGTGTAGATAAACTAAATTGGTTTAGTAATTGGTTTTTTTAATTTGTATCATATTAAGGTAATTATGAATGGCCAGTACTGATTTAATATATCTGGACTACCGGTATCAGTAATTTGCTACATTTCAACTGCACAGATAATTATTTTTTTTTAAATTAGACTGACAATAAATTCCTGATTTCACATGTATGGAGTTCTTGTGGTTTAGCCCCAGCTGGGAACTAATCCCCGGAAGGATGATTGCTCACCCTGCCCCGGTGGGATCAGGGGAGAATTGAAAAGGTAAAAGTGAGAAAACTCATGTTTTGAGATAAAGAGAGCTTAATAGATACAGCATGCCAAAAAAAGCAAAACGGGGAATTTGCTCACTAATTCCCATGGACAGGCAAATGTTCAGTTGTCTCTAGGAAAGCAGTGCTCTATCACATGTAATGGTGACTTGGGAAGACAAACATCTTTGCTCCAAATGTTCCACCTTCGTTTGCTCCCAAGTTTTCATGCTAAGCATGACATCGTATGGTCTGGAATATACCTTTGGTCATCTGGGGTCAGCTGTCCTTGTGTCCCCTCTCAACTTTTTGTGCAACCTGACTGGTTGGGTGGGGTGAGAGACAGAGGTGTCCTTGAGGTGGTGTAAGTGCTGCTCAACAGTGAATAAAACATTCCTTTACTATGAAAAATACTTCACAATCACAGATCTAAAACAGTTACATTACATACCCCTGCTAATATGAAGAAAATAACTATTCCCCAGCCAAAACTAGTACAGGTGGTTTGTTACTCTGCCTTATTATAAACAAGGTTTGGATAAATAACTTAAAATCAATGGGCTACAGAAATTTTAAGCTATGCTTAGTGTATGTATGGCAGTGAAACTAAGCATATATGGATATGTACAGTATATATGGATATGAGTATATATGGATATTTCTAATATGCTATCTTGCAGTTAAAAGTATTTTACTAGACATTTTCTGCTTCCTTTCAGAAAATATTTTGAGGTGAGCAAGAACAAAAACATAAGATCAATTAATTAATATTTCTGGTAAAACCACAGATTAAACTTCAACTCAGCAGCGAAATAGCCTAGAGCAACATGTTTAAAAGTGCAGCTAGACTGTGAGTAGTTATTATGCAAAGTGTTAATGCTTAAACAAACATATTTATTATAACTGGCAGATTTAAGTAACATTCCCAACCCAAAATGTTTATTATGAACAGTTCAAGGTGGATAAAATTAAATAATGTTTCCTATATTAAGCTATGTGTGCTCATTCATTTATCTTAGTTTCTGACTAAGATTTCAATATCCATTTGTTAAACATTTTAGTTTTTCAGTCTAGACTACCCAAGATCTTGTTGATTTATATATATAAATTAATGTAGAACTAAACCATTGGAACTTCCTTGTGAGAGGAAGGGGAGGGGAAGACACTGATTTATTCACAGAGGTTTCTGGTGACCAGTGCCAGGACCTGAGGGGGAAAGGCCTGAAGCTGTTTCAGGGGAAATTAGCTTGGATATTAGGAAAAAGCTCTTCACCCAGAGCGTGTCTGGGCACTGGAACCAGGCTCCCCAGGGAAGTGGTCACAGTGCCAGCCTGACAGAGACCACGAAGCATTTGAACAGTGCTCCTGGGCACAGGGTGTGACTCTTGGGGATGATCCTGTGCAAGGCCAGGAGTTGGACTTGGGGGTCCCTTCCTACTCAGCGTATTCTGTGATGTCCTAGCAATAGGAAATTGTTGTTTTTGTAGGGTTGAAAAAGTTTATGTGATACAATTTTACTTCCTATAAATATGTAGATGGTTAATAGCGTTCAGAATATTCCCATGGCAAACTGTAGATTCTTGTTTCAGCTTGCAACACTAATTCCTGAGAAATACATAGTCTATAAGAGCATATACTAGACCTCATCTTACAGGAGATTTTTAAAAATATTTTTTAAATTCATTTTTGTCTTTCCCAGTTCTAAAAATAGGACTTTTTCTCTGCCTATTTACTGGGATTTTTTTCCTGTTTATTAAAACAAAAGGATACAATTTGTGTGTTCGTAATTTTAGATATAGTGTGGAGCAGCAAACAGAAAAAAGTAATCTTTCTTCTCTGCGGTTTTTTTCACATCTGTACTTCAAAGGTATGACTCAAGAATATCAGTTATTGTTTGTCTACCTTTCATAATGGAAATTAAACTATGTTGTAAAGTGATGTTTTAAAGTATATGAAACAAGCCTTTAATTTTTTTTTTCCTAAAACAAACAGAGAATGAATCTTACTTGGAGTTATATTAATATGGTCTTATTGATGGATATGATATTAAAAACACATCACCATGTGTTTCTAATATCACATTACCATGTGTTTTTAGCTATTAAAAAGAATTAATTGCCTGAATTTTAGATGTTTTATATTGTCTTTGATGAAAATATTTATATATTCATTCATTAAAGAAATGTAAAAATCATAAACTGCTTAAAACAATGCAAGTTGTAAAGTGCATGCATCTATTTTCACTACACATTTTTTATTAGTGTAAATGAAATCTGTCTACAAAAAGAATAGTTTATTTTTTCTTGTTCTCTAATCTTCCTGAATTAATTTATGCTAAGTTTGTTCCAGTGGCTTTGTCAGACATATTTCATAAATGATTTTTCACATGCACATATTTTTTTGTTTGTTTTTTTCTTTTAGATAAAAAGTATTTTTTGTCTTATGCAGATTTTTTTTGTTGTTCTAATTGTGACTTTATAGATGCTTTAAAAATGCCAAAAAATATTTCCAGATAATAAAATGTCTGAGCGGCTTCATGTATAATTTCTAGGGAAATCTTTTCATTTCCCCTTACTCAGAGATTCTGTAAGTTGATAGGAGTAGCTCATCCTAAACCCTGTTCTAAATCCTGTCATTCAGCACTTGGAGTTTGGGTCCTCAATAGTGTTGGCAGACCTGGGTGGAAAGTCCAAGTAAATCCTTAACCATAAGTATCATATAACTGAACAATAGTTATTTATACATTTTCTCCCCCATATTTAAAGTCATTAAATTCTTTGAGGATCTGTTGACAAGTCTAAATTGAATGCCTTCTGATTTCAGAAATTAAAGCACACAGTAAATTGTATCTTCAAAGGTTGGAATGTATTGTATGCCTACCAAAACTGAACTTGAGCATTTTCAAAAGAAATGTCTGAAAATGTAGCATTTCAAAGTAAATTTCAACATTAAGCAGCTTCAGTCACAATTACACAACATAACCAGTATTTTAACTTTCTCTCCCCATTCTGAGTATCTGGGAAATGGTGAGTTTATTTTTATAACATATTTTAATGTTTTATTCATGTTAGATGATAAGTTATAAAAATGTCAATTTACAATTATTGCAATATTGCTTTTCAAATTCTGTGCATTTTTATAATTATTTATAAGTTAAAAGAAAATATGGCCTAAAGAAACCTAAAAAGGATAACAATATTTTGTGAGAATTCTGAAAGCAACCCAGATGAAATAAACTTAGAAAACAGCAGTCGTGATAAAGAGCTTTCCATATAATATGATAGAAAATTGGCTTAAAATGAAAGACTGTTGCTTAAAATTCCAGGCATTCTCTAACACAAGTTCATTAACATCATTCACTGATCTATCATCTACCACATCTGAGTCCCTCAGCCAAGAAGACGGTGCCTTGGGGAAAATGTTGCTAAGAAAGAATAAAAACTCTGTGCCGGCAGAGTCCACCCATTTCCCTGGGTAGTCTGTTTCAATATTTGACAGCTCTTCTTGTGAAGATATTTTTTTCTTAATAGGTAGAGTAACCTCTCCACTGGTGCAACTTGAGGTCTGTCATCCTGTAAGTGGTTACTCAGGAAAAGAGATTGACCTCTCCTTTTCAGGAAATTGTAGACAGCAATAAAGTCACTCCTCAGCCTGCTTTTCTCCAGGCTATTTAGCTCCAGCCCCCACAGCTGCTCCTCAGTGCTCCAGACTCGTCACCAGCTTCATTGTCCTTCTCTGGACATGTAGTTGATCAATGTATGTCCCAATGGAAAAAAAATATGGACAAAGGAAAACCACATAATCATCTTTGAATTCTGATTACTTGTGATAGGTGTTGCAGAGGAGGATGCAGAAGAAGTAAACATGGCATAACATAACAGGAAATCAAAAAATAAAGGAGTCAAAGAGCTAAATCTCAGGAAAGTTTATTCCTAGATTCATAGGATTTGTAATTCACTCATTTTCAGAGACACAGAAGTTTATAGTCCTATTTTTAAAAAGTTTTTACAGTACTTCTGCATATTTATATTATAAATATAAATACTTTTATATATTAGTATTTATATTAATATCTTGCATCTGACAATGAATACATTTGCACCTTTTTTTTTGGTAAAATACCCTGAAATATTCTAAAAACAGTCAGATTTATCAGCATAAATGTTAATGAAAAAACTAATGTTAAGAAAATGCCGTCAAATGATGCATTTGGAAAGACACTTGGATTTTTTTTTGTCATATATTTGCAGTATCTTTAAACTATGTAATAGTAATAGTGAAATAATGTGCAACTAATAGTGGGATTAATCTGGCCTAGAGCTATATAGAACTTACAAAGTGCAGTAATCAGTCAATTACCTACAGAACCTCCTGTAGAAAGTGATTCAACCCTCCTTGCTTTGTCAATTACATTTAGTGTAAATGTTGCCTTCTGCAAGATGCCCCTTTCCATTGACTTTAGAGGACATCCGGATGAATAGCTTATATTATGTGCCTAAGTTTTAGACAGCATCTTGGTAGATGAATGTCACTTTGCCTAGTTAATGAATATTAAACATTCTCAATTACTATGTATTTATGAACTAATGCTTGATACTGACAGATGCTTTGAAACTTAAGCATGTTGACAGGAAAGTCTGTAAGGGTGTGAAGCTTCCAGTTCTTGCCAGAGTGCTTGTCAAAGTTGTGGTACCATCAAACAAATTACCTTGCAAAAATAAGAGCAAATCTGTTGAACTGCATTTTGTTGCACAGTTCTAATTTCTATAAAAGATTTTTAAAATTTCATGTATAAGGCTTTTTTCATTTAAAATTCAGAAGAAATTTAAATTCATACTTATAAATACCTGTTTAAAAAAACTCTAATACATATAAAGGTATTTTTCCCTGACTTGAGAATATATATATGTTTACATATATATATTTATATAAAACCAGGCTTCCTGTGTATTATTGCTATTAAAATTGTTACTGCTACCGTCATTTAGATTTGTTAATATGGCAATAAAATCAATTATTAAAAAAAAGGTCATTCTACAACCAATTAAACTTTCAGTCATAATGAAGATGACATAGTAGCACTGAGTTCTGACATGAAAGTAACATAATAATAAATCAAGCAATGGGAAAAAGATTGCCCTTCACACAGAACTGTAACTTCCAATTTTTCTAAAACTAGTAGTTCAACATTGTACCCTAAAAGACTGTTTGGAGACATATATTGTGTTAATAAAGTGTGAGTAGAACCAGAATTTTAAAAAATAGCTGGGAGCTAGATCTCTCCCAGTTTTGGGGTTCAGTTTCTGTTTAAAGTCTTACACATAAAATTGAGATTTGAAAATCTCCTGTTCATATCTCTAGTTCCCTACAAAACTAAATCCTTGCTAACAGCATCTCATGAATTTTTTTCACACATGTCTAGAATTTGCTAAATAACAGTAACAAAGGTTAAATCTAAAAGAGGTTTTGATACACTGAATACTGTGGGATTTAGGTTTTTTCTTACTCTTGTCCTTTTTTTACATGCATTATCCTATACAGTCACAGGAATTATTCAGTACATTTGCAGAGAATCTCACAAAGCCACTGATGTGAGTTGCAATTTGAGCAAGAAATGCTGAGGAAAGTGCTGGTGTTCAGTGGTTTTTTGGGAGAAACCTAACAGGAATCCAATCAAGAAAATGATAAAATGAATCTGAAACAATGGGGCCCATGTTCTAATTACCTTTCAAAATTTGTAAAATAATGAAAGGAAATAGCTAGGATAACACTGCTTTCCCACAACACATCATCTCAGACACTACTGAACAATAAAATAGGAAATGTGAGCACAGTGAAAAAATAAATTTTATTGAAATTAACATTTGTATCTCTGTAAAATTTCCTAGCCAACAGGTTAATATCAAAAGGTATGCTTGGGAATGGAAGTCTTTGCCAAAGCTGTTTGTTCAAACAGTGGAAAAGACAGTTGTTTTATATTTTAGTTCTCATGCTGCCCTGCTAGGGGAGAAGCCTGGCAAAAGTGGGAAGCTACTGTTGTATCAAAATATATTATATAAGATAACTTACTTTTTCGTTTGAAATAACCGTATCAAAACAGCAGTGCAATCAAACACAATTTCTTTCCCCCCTTTTAATTTCAATGTTGACCCTGCAAATGATACACCCTCATTTTCTGCCAAGACTCAAAATAGAATTTTTTTTTTCCTTGACATTTGTAACTGGATGGTCAAATAACTCAATCAGAATATTCTAGGAAGGGAGTTAGACAATTGGCTCTGAACTCATCTCCGAAGCAATATTTTAGTAAATGCAATTTTCTCTTGATTATCTCATTCCATTTCCTTGTATTGGTGTATGGAGACAAAATCTTATTTTCATTTTATTTATGCATTTATTTTCTTCCTCTCCCACTACTTTGGTACCAACAGGCTGAACTAATATGAGAGGAAACCAGACAGGTCTCCACTGAAAGTGAAAAATTATTTGACATACGGAATAACCACAGCTTAGAAGATTATATATTCATTACGTTCTGTCATCTGATGTTTCTTGTACTGGCAGGAAGAAGTGAGACTCAGTTTTGGCAATCTATAGGAATTTTTCTTTTCAATAAACTTGAATAGAATTGTTCCCTTGGCACTTTATAAAGCACTAGGTAACATACTAGCCAATATAATATAAACTGTAGCTTGTTAAATGATTAAAATAGGTAAAATGGAAGGTGTGAAAAACCTAAATAAAAATTGTCAGTCTTTCTTACTTTAAAACAAAAAAGGACTATGTTTGCTCCCAAGCCACTTGTTACAGATAGCCAGCAGCCTGACAAGATTTTACAGTGGAACTTTTGAAAACACAACAATGTAGATTTTCATTGAAGCATTGTTTAGCATCACTTTTGAGATATGAACAGTTCATCAAATACAGTTCAATTTGAACTGAGAGGACACTAAAAATAGGAAAGTAATGAAAAAAGTTTATTCTCATGTAAATATGTGTTCCAGAAACCTAGGAAATAATAGATTTAGTTTTCATTCTTACAAATATCGACTGCTTCATTTGCTTCCTAACTTGAATATCTGTATCTATGGCTTGCCCAAACATCCTAATAGGACACTGAAAACATCATTTTAATCCAGTCATCTCACTTGTTATTAAGCCAATTAATGCTTAATGCTAAAGTCCATTAAACATATTTTCTCACTAGTGTTACGATATATCCAATAATTTTTAATTATCAAATATGCTATTATTTCCAGCAATATAGTAAAACACATAGCAATCACTCATATATGTGAGAGCAATTCATAAGGGTGTACATGAAAAAACACTAATGATCTTACATATTCATGCCTCATTTTTGAAGGATGTGTCTTGCATAACAAATCAAAAATACTGAAATCAAATTACTGGGAGTTTTGTGATTAAACTGAAAGACATCAAAATATGATAACATTGTTCTTTAAGACAAACAAAGTTTTAAGAATGCTGGAATCTAAGTAAAATTTTGAACTTCTGAGCAAGTGATAGTAGTGCAACTTTAATTTTGATGTGTTAGACTGTATGCCGTATCTGTCAAAATTGCTGTAATACTCTAACTGGTGTTTATTGAATTCAGATGAGAAATTTTCGAAAACTTTTTCATCTGTGATATATCTTGAGCAGTCTATCAAGGCAAAGTTGCCGGATTTTTTATATTTTTAAATTTTATTTAAATTTATTTTTATTTATTAAATTTATTTTAATTTCCTAGAATGGTATAAAAATAATAGGATGCAGTATTTTAAGGTATACACCCTTAAAACTCCTGATTAAATTTTGACTCTTTCTAGGTTGTAGTTACAGTAGAAATGATTATGGGGTTACAAAGATGACAATCCCTATTGCTGGAAAAGAAGGGAAAGCATTTAGCTGTATAAAAGACTCAAACTTTACTTCATCATTCTTCCAGAATGTGTTGGTTATGTGCCTGCCTCCTGCTTATCCCTTCTTGGATCCCTCTTGACAATTCTACTTTGTTCTTCATTCTGTAGTCCAACTAGAAAGAGGTTGCGGCCTAAATGTGAATGATAATTCTCTATAGAAGTTACCCAGTCTCTGAGAACATTTACATACAAAAACAAATAGCCTGTCCACACAAGAGAACAGATGCAGAAATATGCAGCTAAGCCAATAAAA
>VWYI01015141.1:0-19281 GCA_013399455.1 Anthoscopus minutus
CATGAAGAGGCCTTAAGTTCAACCAAGAAGGGAAAAACTGGATGTGACTTTGTAGAACAGACTGAGCTGGATTACAGAGGCAGGAACCTTACTGTCATCATTCACATCAATCCTGTCAAAGACTCGGTTGATGAACTCTTCTGCACTGGTTTCATGATTGCCACCATTAATAGCTCGAATAGCCTAAGACAAAACACCAGGAGAAAGAGGCTGCCTAAGGACTCCCACACTGATTCCACATATCAGCATAGATTCAGAATAAGACAGTCATGCCCGGCACCCCACCCAGACAAGTGAACCAGCATCATAGGAAAACAAAGCACAAATCATCAGGCCTTAGGGACGGCACTGAAGGGAGCAAAGGGAGCGTAGCTCTGAATCATGGGATGAGCAGCAAAACCCAGAGGACTGACCTAATTCTGCTTATGTGCAGGTTAGGAGCTGCAGAAATGGCAAAATCACAATCCACCTAACTGATCTACTTTGGCCCACTTTGTGACCCTATGGTACACCAAGTCTCAGAAACACTGTGAAACACCCTCTGCACTTGACATTATGGAATTCCTTTGTTACACACAGTGGCAATTTATTTCTATTCTTACTTTCAGAGTTTCCAATTTATATACTGCTTCCCGTGTGTCTGGCTTCTCCCTAAAGCTCGCTGGAAATTTATTTTCATCTTGACAAATTTTAAGCCTTATCCAATTCTGTTTGCTACAATTCTTCTTATTCATAACTACATAGTGCAGGGTTCTCTTTTCTTTCAATGCTAATTATTTCCTTTGTTTCAGGATGTGTTTGAAATATGTGACTCCAGAGGCTTTATATTGATTCTAAGACTATTCTAGTTTTCACCCTTTGATATTTGGCAATTTTCTTCATTCTTTTTCAAATGGTATTTTACTAAGTGTCTTCTCAGCAATTTCCTACGGTTACCAAACAAGACACTGAACTACACCCACAAACTTCAAAGGGCAATAAATTGCTTGCCACCCATTGTTGCCCACAGGACTTGTTTCTCAAGAGCTCTGTGTTAACCATTGCTGTCGGTTGCTTCACTGTAATGACTTTTCTATTTCAAGTTACTAGTAGGAGGCTGTATGCTATTAGTTATTGATTTTGGTTTGGCCTCCGATATCCAGCTCTAAAATTCTCATCCAGATGAGGATTAATTATTAACATTTTATTAGTGGACAGTTTAAGCTTCAAATCTTTATCAAATTAATTCTATGACATTTCATATTCAGAAATGTAATTTATTTAGGGTCATCGAATTTTTCCTGCATCTCGGTAATTTCCCATTATCTGCAAAATAATCTGAATTTTTGCAGCATAATTAATTCTGAGATATTCATATTGATCTTTATGCCCGTAATTCCAGCCCCAACCACAACAACTATTTGCATACAATCCCTTCCATTCTCAATCATTCTTCTTCAGGCTATTCACCATCAGATACGTTTTATTACATTGATATTTAGAAGCTGATTCTAAAAAGCAAACTGGGAGTAGCTCATCAGCTTCTCAAGGGGAAAAGGACATATGAAGGACATATTGCAGAGATGGAAGATTCACAGAGTCAGACAGTCACAGGCTAACACATTGGAAAGTGCAATTTAGGTTCCTGGCAGCTAAAACAATTTTATTGTTAGTTATGCTGTAATCCTTGTGCAGACTTTTAAATCTATATGATTTACTGCCCAGTATCTTTCTAGCTAAACTTGCTAGAAAGTTAAATTTAGGATTTGAATTTGGGTCCATTCTCTACAAAATCTTGCAAAGCCTGAAGGACTGCGGTAATGACTGCTCTCAGCAAAGGTTATTTATCAACATTATGTCAAACTTCTCTCAGCTGTGGGCAGGAAAGGTGAGGGTTTGGGTTAGGAATTTGGCAAGCGAGGCCCATGTGACTCTCGATTTATTGTGTGTCGGTGAACGAGGGCTGGGACAAGGACTCGTGCCAGTACAGAGCTGCCATTGGAGCTGTTGCCCTTTGGAGCCAGCTTAAATGTCTGTTTCTCTAACGTCTTGAGGCTATATCCAGAGTTCACTTTGTAGCTGGATCTCACTCGGGTGCAAACAGCCAGGTGAAGGCCCTTACCTGTCCAATGCCCAATGCCCAATGCCTCCTGCTCAGCCAGGCTGCAGCTGTTGCTGGCACAGACTGGGACCCCTTTTCCAGGGAACTGGAGATCACTAAGGACTGCTGCTGCTGCTGCTGGTGGTGGCACAAGGTTCTGTGGTGTGCAAACAGGAAGTTTGTAACATCACATTAAGTCTCCTCCGATCATGCAGGAATTTATTGGGGTTTGCTGGGTTTCCTTATGTGGTAAATTATGCAAACATAATAAGAGGTCAAGGCAGGGGCATGAAAAATCCTGATGGTGCTGACAGGTGGGGAGGAGCTGCCATCCCACATCTGCAGGCACGGCCACACTCCTGTGGAGGCATTAGCAAAGCCTGGGAATGCTGCCGAGTCTGACTGCTCTTTCTCAGGCTCAGTCGTGGCCAGTGCCCCGGCCCTGTGCTACACAGAATCCTTGGGAAGGTGGGAGCTCTGTGCCATGCAGATGCACCTGGAGCAGGCCGAATAAGCCAGAAGAGCTTATTTGTTGCTTGCTAACTAGTGAAATAACTCAAACAGGACAAGCTGTCTTGCAGCGAGTTAGTTTGGAGCCAGGCTGACAATGAACACCTTACTGTGGAAGTGAGTTTGGGAAACATAAGCTGGGTTTCTGACTGACAGACACCTCACTTTACAAACTATAAAAGCTACACCAAACTTTCATAAAGCAGAGGTCTTCTGCTCATTCCCTGTAAATGTGTGGAGTTTCTCTCGAGTGCAGGGATGCTTTGTGGTGACTCCTCTGGATGTTGAGTGAAAGGACTCTGTTCACTATTGTCATTTTGGTGGCAAGTTCCATTTGACTCCTCTTTTGCTAACTTTGAAATAGATACCTTGACATCACACACTTTTATGTAAAGTACTAGTAGTTCTTCTTTGTTTATACTGTGTAGTAACTCTGATTAAGACCTTTTGTCTGTTATCTCCAGCCTGTTCAATAACTGATTTTATAAATGGACTTGATTTGCCATCCTTAGAACTTGCAAGCCAGAGTGCTTTCTTAAATTTAAGCTGTTGCCAAAAATCTGAGGCTAAGGCAGGGCTTGCCTGCAGCTCCCATTTGTTTCATGACATTTTTGGCACAGCTGAAGACAAGACAGCAAATGATTTGGAGAACCAGACAAAAGGCTCAGCAGATCACCTGCAAAAGTTTTCACATTGAAACTGACAATCCTTGGCCAGCAGACAACTGGTATGAGTGGGAAAAACTGTAGGAGAAAATAGATGAAAAATGGGGATAGCTGAAAGATAAAAAAGGAGAAAGTATTATTTGTAATGCACTGGCACTATATTTAAAATCTGCAAGGCAATGGAGGGAATGGATCATAAAATGGTAATTTGAGAAATGAAATAAAGGAATGAAATTGATTTGGTATTGTAGAATTGTCTCTACAATACCAAAATCACAAATTGACGCAACAGTTAAAAGAATCCAAGGGAAAGACAAAAACCTGGGAAGAAAATTTAGAATTGACATTATTTTAAAAAAACGAGACAATCATATTCCAAGAGCCTGATTTTGGAATGTTTTATGGAATCATACAGTCTGAGCAGCTCTAACTTCTTAGATTTACATACCCTGTTCATGGCACCTCCAGCCTGTGCTTCAGCTTGGTGCCACTCTGAGTCTGCGGGGAAAGGAACATTTTGGGAAGATCTTACAGCTTTATTTAATGCTTTAAGGGTTGTGATGATTTTCCAGAAGCAGGCTGTCTGTCCAGACCCATTTCCTTCCCTCTCCCTGTCAGACTGGACCTGTAGCAAGGCCGAGGTGAGACTAGGATCTGTGAAGTCTCACTACCCATGTCTTCTCGAGACTGAAGCCATTTGCTATCAAAGCTGATGGAGTGTGAGGTGCTGAAAAATGGAAACTCATTATTTTCCCCCCGAGTCCCAAGACACTGTGTCCACAAGAAGCTCCTTTCTTTGTGGCACCTTTGGGATACTTCCCAAGGTTGCAGGCAGAGAAACCTGTTGAGTGTCAGCATGGGAACTGTCAGGACACACTGAGTACAGCTGGAGGTGTTGGGGAGAGATCTCCTTTTGGGCTGTAGTCACAGGTTAGGTCAGTGTGGTTCTCTGTGAACATTCCCATAGGACTACACATTTCGTGTTTTCCAGTATTTCACTGTGGACATGGTGCTGTAAAATCTTGGCGGCCACAGTTCAGAACTTGTTGAATTTGAAGTAAAGTTCAAGGGTTTATCCACTAAGAGAAGAAGTGATTTAAAAATTAAAGCAGAGTGGTACTCCACACCAGCTATTTGGGATTAGTGCTAGCAGATCCTGTGCCAGATTTCCCCTTGGAGACCTACTCAGTGAGGCCACTGCTTCATGTGGAAGAAAAAACCCCAAAGATTCCAGGGTCCAGACTGCTAAACTGCAAGTGAACATCTGTGCCTGTGGTGCTTACCAGGAAAGTAAGTATTAGCCAGAGTCCAAGCACCTGTCTGTATTCCAGAGAGGCACTCATCTGTGGAAATGTCTCTGCTTTAAATAACCCAGGGAAATATAGGCAGCTAGTATATAACCACATCTATTTCTGTTCTCAGCCACATCAAGCTAAAGTCTTTTTATTACTTTCCCTCCTGGGAACTTTCTCTACTCAGGATTTTCCTAGGAGGCATCTGTACCATGTCTGTATAATGTAATTAAGATGCACTTGCTGTGCATCCATACAGATGGGCTGCAGGCACAAAGTCTCACTTTAGAACAGTGTGGAAAATGAAATCTCCTTCTATTATTATCACACATTTGTTAGTACATAAAATATATTTAACGAAAACCAAACTATCAAACAGTAAGTAGATTGATAAAGTTCAATACAGCATCACTTGTGCCCTGGCTGCAGCAGACACCTGTCTGCACACAGGAATGGAAAGTGTTTCTGGGGACCAGTTAGTGCTGTAGACACTAATGCTGTCAGAGCTCAAAATCTAAGCTCTCAACAGACAGATCTGAAGAACCTGGAGGTAAAGAAACGGTCATCTCATTCCTGCAGCTTCAGGAAGCCACAGTGGCAGATGGCGAAACATGCAGTCAGTTGGCTACAAGATCTTTAACTCACATGATCAACAGTTACTGCAGAAAGAGAAATAAAAATCTATCAGAGGAAGCAGTTCACTAATAGAAGTCTTCACTTGCATGGTTCCATGCAAATTTCTTCATGCTGTTTCTCCCAAACCTTCTGTTTGTGAAGGTCTCATTCATTCAGGTTGCTTTGTCTCTGGCATTTCATCCGCATGTCTTGCATGAAGTTTCTGAAGGCTGGTTCTTCATGACTCTCCTCAGTCACTGGGGGAAGAAACAACAGCTCAGCACTATTCTACTATTGTTACTGACAAAAGTTAGAGTCAGGATAGTCACAACAACATAGAACACCTGTTGGGTCTTCATTACAGGGCAAAGGAAATAAGTGATCCTAAACATCAATGGAACAGGAAAAGAATGAAGATTAAGTCTGTGAGCTACAGAAGAGAAAAATCGCCCTCTAAGAACTCAGAAGATTGCTCCAAGACATAGTCACAGCAAAAGCAAAGAGAGCCTGGGGCAGAAACGCTAAGGACAAAAAGATGATAAAACAGCTGTGCATCAACCAAGTTCTGAGGTAACTGCATGCCTCAAGCCAAGCAAGTTCTCCAGTTAATGTGTTATACACCTATTAATTACTTAAATAGAGAATTTACAATTGACCTCTCACAAAGGTTGGAGTGATAGCCCTGGATCAAACATTGCAGCTGGACTTCTGCTATGGATTCTGACACATGTACTTAGGTGACTGAATGTTTGCTTGTTTTCTAG
This sequence comes from Anthoscopus minutus, assembly GCA_013399455.1. Lineage (NCBI taxonomy): Eukaryota > Metazoa > Chordata > Aves > Passeriformes > Paridae > Anthoscopus > Anthoscopus minutus. The sequence goes on from VWYI01015141.1 coordinate 5,927, forward strand.
GCTCTTTACAGTCCATCCAGGGAATGAAATCCAGAGGGGACTTGCTGACTAGATGGGCAGCTTTCAGGCCTTACTCCCTTACCTTCATGGTCAATATCATCAGTATCACTCTCCCTATCTTCTTCCTCTTCATTGAGAGTTCCTCGTGTTAGGATTAGCTCAGAGGGACCCATTACAGAAACATCATCAGGTCCTTGAAGGGAAAAGAAATGGCTGTACACAGACCAGCTTGCAAAAGGTAAGGTATTGTTAACACTGACAACTTTTATCTGCACATTGACACAAGTAACACTTGCTCTGAAAGGACAGAAAACTGCCTGTGGATCCCAAGGATACAGGACAGTCCACACCAGCACATACCTCACATAAGGAGCAGTGTAGCCAACAGCACAGCTTTCCTGTATTCGAATCTGTTTCACCTTTTCTAAAGCACTAAAGCACGTCTGCTGCTTTAGCTACACAGTAGGGTTTCTTCCACGCCTGTGACTGACACAGGAGGAGCCAAGTGTGGCCAATCCCACAGGAACTAAAGCCCCACTCCTCTAACATGGAGCTGCTTTCACACTTTTGGTGTGAGAACAGAGAAGCACTTCTCAATGCACTCTTCAGAACTCTTCAGAAAACTTCTGCAGTGAACTTGATTTTTCTGGTGAGGTACCTGCCAGTGTGCTGCCCTGCACACACACACTTCCCATGTCCTTCCACAAGTGTTCCAGCTGCTCTCTCTTTTGTTTCTCCTGAGCTTCCTCCTGTAAAGAGTTACATGTGGATTCTGAGAACATTTAAAACATCAGCAGAAAAGTAACCTTACCTAAACGAAGCAGCCTGTCCCCTAGCCAGAGTGCCATTCACTAAGCAGATCTTACATTATGACGAAGGTTACACAGAACTTTTAACCAAACATGGACAGTAACCTCCAATATGGAGAACTTCTAGAACATTTTCAGAAGCATCACAAACCCAAACTCAGTGTAGCTGTGCCTGCAGAGAACTGTCCTTCGGACAGCTAGGGCTCAAGGTGAGCAGAGCTACTGCAAATCAGTCTCTCTTACTGTCTAAGTCAAACCAGTACACTTCACTGATACAGGAAGATACAAGGACAGCCTCAACAAATCACTCAAGAATTTTATTTTCAAGAACTCTCTATCCTTCTGAATGGAAGGTACAAACTACTTCCCAATCCTTTCCTCACAATTAGCTCAAATACTAGCACTAAAGCAAGCAGCAAACAGTAAGTGTTTTATAAAGCATCTTAATTCTTGTAAACATAACCTCCACCACATCTAGGAAAAAAAAAGCAGATAGCAGACTTCTCCAGGACAAATTTTCCCACCCTGAGTATGACTAGTAAATGAAATGTTAGACCCTCTCAACATAAAGGCAATTGTATGCACAGAAGTGACCTCAAGAGACACTATCTGTGTGTACAACAGTTAAGAACACTTACTAGCGTTTTTCTCAGGCGCTCGTATTCTGGACGATACTCTCTGAAAAGACAGAGTGCATTCAGTCTGAACCAACACATGATTAATGTCCTTAAGTAAGGATCATCTCAGAGGCTTCCTTGTACCCCAAAAAAAGTTTTCCATAGGCTTTCATGTTTGAGAGACATTTCAGAAGGACTAACAGTACTTTTGACCCAGACTGAGATTCTGAAACCAATGGATTCAAAGTACGTTTACATACTTCATTGAAACAGCAAGAGTTCAAACCTTGATCACTGTATGGAATTAGAGAAAAAATACTACTTCACACATTTGATGGCACAGATAGCTTTTGCTTTTTCACTGAACAGGGAACACAAAAATTCATCTCTGAATAGTTCCTTTACACTGCCACTTTTCTATGCTGATGCTTGAAGTTTATTAGAAACCCTAAACTACCTTGACTGAGGAAAGTGTAGAGTCCTTCAAATGAAAGGAGTTACAAATCAATACCTTCAGGACATGTTCACTGGGTTTACCTTACCTCTCATACTCATCTACAGCTTTAGAAAGCTGGATAAAAAACTCATCCAGTCCTGTGCCAAGCACTGCAGAAACACCAACCACCTGCAAAAGAAACCACACACCAGGACTGGAGAGTAACTGAACCAGTTCCTAACAAAAATCAAAACAACAAATAATGACTGGTCTAAACCTAACAATAGCCATTTAATCAGCACAGTGGCATCAGAAAGTGCAGTAACACTTCTGCTTCTATCCATCCTGCTTTCCAATTCCTTCTCCACTTGATGTTCATGTTTGTTACCTCTGTTTTTCGGTTGTTGCTGGTTTTCTGTTGGGTGAGTTGTTGCAGTACTTTGGGGGAGGTGTTTCTTCGGGGAAGGGGATTTGGGTTTTTTTAACAAGTTGAACATTTCAAGAGAAAAGTCAGGTCTTTCTGTTGCTTACTTGTTTATTCTTAATAATCCAATCGGCACATAGGGTTATAAGTACTTAGTATTTATCATTGAACTAGAATTAGACAGCAAAATAGACAACAACTGACCTTCTGGCTCTGAAATTGCATCTAATACTTTGTATTTAGCCATATCACATTTTAAAAAGTCCACAGTCCAACGCAGAACAGAAAGAGGTGGAGAATTCAATCAGTTACTATGGTAATACATTCAACATGTATATCTCCTTCCTAATTTGAATTTGTCTATCATTACACTTCTGGCCATTTGTTCTGCCTGTATTAAATCAATTATCTAAAACCACATTTCATTAGGACTATTACCAGCCAGAATCTATTATCTTCTAACAAAAATTCTTCCTCTTTTTCAAAAGCAAGACAGTATCAACTACTCACTTTCAAACGGAAGACTTCTTGCAATACAGCCTTGCACTTGATCATTAATACAGCAAACGAGACAGCTCTCAAAAGGATTTTACATATTAATATATGCTGACATATGTTAATATTTATACTTTCCCTGCATTAAAGCACAAGCTCCAGTCTATGCTATAATCATCATATGACCTGCTCTCTAGTCCAGCATTCTGATGTGCAGAGAAATACAACCTAATTAACAAATAAGGAACAGGAAGAACTTTAATTCTGTATATGGAATCACTACAATCCCTTCTGAAATTCTGTATATTTTTCTGCATAGAACACTTAAAATATTTTTGTTCTGGCTACATTATATATCACTTATTTTCATTGTCTTTCTTTTAATACCCATGAAGCCAAGTAGGCTTGCTTTTTCTTAAGTAAAAACTGTTGACAAACACAATTAACTGAAACCTTTAGCACAGACTATGTGAACAATAACCCTATGTGTGTATAGGGTTTATTGGGGAACTGGATTGCTTTGTCCTCACAAAACCTGGTTATATGAGAAAAAAAAAAAGCAAACTTCTTTTTGCCCAAGCAAATACCGGGGGGCGGGATGGAGAGGGTGTTGGTTTGGGTTTGAGATTCTTTCTGTTCTTCCTGTGTACTAAACTGTACAACTGTACTAGACATTTAATGAGCAAAGAAAATTAGACAGGAAATGCTGCAACAAAGAATGCTGCCTCTTACCAGTGTATCTTCACTTTCCTGTCATGATTAATCACAATCCAGTACTAAATTATTCAGGGATGCCACTCAGCGTGACAAGTTACTGAAGTTACTGTGTTCAAATTAGCATATCCTCAATATGGCTCATCAACAGATAACAGTTCAAAAGGGCAGTGCAAAGACCTTTTACAGAAGGACAGAATCGTTAGGATTGGATGATGCCTCTGGACACCATATAGTCCAACTTCTCTCCTCAAAAAGTAGAATTAACTAGAACAGGTTGCTCATGACTTTGTCTCCAAAGGTGAAAAGTACACGATTTCTCTGGACCATCTGTTTCAGTGCTCAATCAGTAGAAATGAAGTAATTTTTTCCTCTTCTGTTTAAAAACAATTTCCTGAATTTCACTTTGTGTCTATTGCCTCTTTTCCTTTCCCTGAGCACCAGTGAACAGAGTCTGCCTTTTGGCTTCCTTATACTCTACTCCCACCCTACATCATAAACATTATTCTTGAGCTTTCTCTTTTCCAGGCCTTTATAAGAGGTAATAAACAGAAGATTCTTACCTTCAGTGAACTGTAAAATTCATCCAACACTAAACTCATAGAACGAGTCAGATTACTGACATAGGAGGTCTCCTGATTCAGGGCATCCTGAAAAGCTTCGAAGTCCTGCATCCATTCAACTGCGAAACTGTGGTCGATTATGTCAGTCTGGAAGGAGAAGGGAAAATATTCAGAAGAAATAATCTTAGCCATAGGCTGTTAGGTGGACAAATTAAAAAATCCATGTTACGCTTATTTTCAAAACATTAAAAATCTTTTCAAAATATTCAGCCCCGGTCTGAAGTTTCACAAGTTCTTTTTATCAAACAAAATACATGAGTACCTGAAAAGACAACAAGCAACCACTCGGGCTTAGAAGGGAACAACTGTTTAAGCAAACAACCGCAGGTCTAAAGCCTATGATTTACTGCAAAGGAGCATTCAAAAATTGCATACTGTACAATAAAGTTGACAGTGTAAACAGGAGATCATATGAGTGAGGCCACACAAGAGCAGCTCTCACTGAAATCCCAAGCTTTGCTGATTGCTTGGGGGCTGGGGGACCAAGTGCCACTTCCACGCTGGGTGGCAGCCCGTGGATGGGATCTCCACAAACATGAGCTGTGTTCTGACCCAAAGAAGTCACAGCCTGAACTCAGTGCAAGACAATGGACACAAACAGATGAGAAAGTTCCACAATTTTACGTGGATTCATATGCAAAGTCTATTAAAAAGTTCCATTAACATCTTACCACAGACATACCCACTCTTAGCACAATATGAGGTCCCCACAATTCTGATATATTTTATTTCCCTGCAGCAATGGGGAGGAGAAAGATGACATATTGCCTAGCATTACTCTGAAGATTTGAGACGACTGAATCCACCAAGGGCCAAAGCCTGAGTACTTAGAATTCTATAAATAAAATCACCTCTGCAAATTGATTTTTTTCCCTCTGCAAATCTTAAAATTTTAAGATCTGTTTGTCACTGCACATGTCATGTATCAGTTGTCCAGGATTCTTCCATTCATATCAAGAGTCAATTATAAAAAATAAATTTAATTACATTTTGTTATAAATTCTTAAAATGCTGTTCGCCTTTACTCCTTAGTAATGGCAAACATGAAATTAAAATGATGTTTGAAGTTATGAATCCTAAGCCTTGGGCCTACCTTTCCTTACATATACTGATCAAGTCCCACTTTCAGTCTTTTAAAAGGTTATTTGCTAAAGAGAGAATGATTTTCCTACCTCGTGTCTTTTTCTATGGGAAAAAAACCCCAGCTTCATAGCTTATTCTAAAATTACTGTCTAGAGTTAGAGAGAAAAGCATACAAAACCTGGCTCAGTAAGCAAGCAGGTATCAAAACATGGTGTGGGTCACGGGGCAGGCAGGAGGAGCTGGGGCACAGAGACACTGTGCTGGTTTGACCTTAGTTGGTATTGGAAAAGAAGGAAGTAAAACATCCCCGGAAATGGTTCTCCTGAGAGAGACGCTTGGGAGTTTCAGAGATAGCCAGTGACTGTCCAGTTCTGAGAACTGACAGCTCTGTAAGCTATTCAGAGCTAAGTTCCACCCCCGTGAATACCATTGTGAAGCCCGGGAAACTCTGAACTCGCTCTCTTGGGTTTCCGGCGGCTGAAGGTGACAGAGCTGTGAGTGAGGGGAAGCCCGGCCCGACCTGGGCCCGGCCGGGCCGGGGCCGAGGCCGGGCCGGGGCAGGCCAGGCTAAGCTACCAGCCACTGCCGGAGCCGGGGCAAACCGGGCCAGGCTAAGCTACCAGCCGCTGCCGGGGCCGGGGCCGCCGGGGCTGAGCCGAAATTCTTCTGAGTCGTGCCTGAGCCGCGGCCAGCACGAACAGAAATGAGAGGCCGGATTCCCCCTCCCCCCCCCTTTGTTTTCAGCACGGCTTTTTCTCGGAGCGGCTCCGGAGCAGAAAGAGAGCAGAGCCCAGCTCAGCTGCGATCCATCACCGTGACTGCTCCAGCCCCTGCCGATCTAGGTAGAATGTTAACCCTGTCTCTGCCAGTGCCCAGATGAGACTCGCAGATCATGACTTCTCCTTTGGGTGAGAGGAAACTCAGAGAGTGACAACATAAACAAGACTGGGTCAGTTGGGAAGGAGTTCAAATGAGGAAAGAAGGAATGAAGAGATGTCTTAAAATTGAGACTGAAAGTTCTTTTGGTAACACCATGGAGATGGACTATAATAACTACAGCATTTCCTTTAATTCATGAGAGAAACAAATATGGGGAGATGGTGGCCTGTTCAGTGTGGACTTGACCAGAGGTAACAGATGATTAAAAGCAGCAGATTTTAAAGAAGCAGTGGTGCTTTTGAGAAGAAGAAAAAGACTTGTGTTTTTTAGAGATGAAGATGATTGTAGCAATTGGTAAAGTGAGTTTTTTGAACAGCCCATCTTTAAAAAATGACACCCCATAAGTTGACAATGACCCATTGACTTAATGAAAGAAAATGGGAGGAGTTTCACAACAGCAGAGTTTTCTTCTAAACCGGGCAGCTGCTGTTTTGTGAAGATGCAAGCCACAGAGAACTGTTCTTGTGGACATATCTCCAGAGTGTTGAAAAAGAAGACTCTTTGCCCTATGTGAAATAGAGAAAGATTGTTGTAGAAGTGATAACTGATTTTAAAAATCCCAGATTTCGTTTTTGTGTTGTCAAGTGGAAAAGAGATGAGTGGGTGAGGGAGGGAAGTGTTCTCGAGGTTTCATTTGGACTTTTCCTTGTTATTTCCTTTTTAGTTTGTTTTGTTAATAAATTTTCCCTTATAGTCTTAAGTTTAAGCCTGCGTTTTCCTTTCCTCTAAAATCATATCTCACAACAGAACATGGGTGGGCTAGTGGGTTTTGGCTAGCTCTAAACCCACAACAGACACCAACAGCGTGTGGCTGGTGCCAGGGAAAACAGCACAGCCGAGGCGTGGCCTGTGGGAAATGGATTCGTGGGCACAGAGCTTGCTGTGTTGGGGACACAAATACAAATTATGTCTGTGGGGAGCAACACTCCCACCAAAAATCTCATGAGATTCTTTTAATATCTGAAATGCTTATGTTTAAAGAGACAGCTGTTAAACCCAAAGCATTCCTTTAAGAGTACAAGTGCATTACACAACAGTGGACGTGTATCTTTTGACCAGCATCTGCCTCCCAGCAAATACTGGATCAAATATCTTTTGCTAAGTTTTGCCTGGTACAATAGGTGGGACTCCTTCCTCAAAAGATGTAGGTGTTACACCATTCCCACTGTGGGTCACTAGCCCTCTTAGGGGCTGGAACAGTAAGGAAGACAAATGTTATGTGGAATCAGAGTATGTAAGAGCAGACTCCATAATGAGCTCCCTCTTACCTTACAGGGTTAAGTTCCCCTATAGCCCAGGCAAAAGGTCCCAAACGTGTTTCAAAGTGCTGGTTGGGGTGCAACTGCCCATCCCTGAGAATGCTTGTGCATTTGGATACTCCTTTCAGATTTGTCAGCCTGCAGACCCCCCCCAGTCTCTCTTTTCTAGAAAAACCTATTACTGTGGTAAAACAAAGACACCACCCAAAGAAGCTAAGCAGAACAATATCCCACTAGGAAACGAAAACCAGAGCTTTAACTTACTTTGTTCATAACTACGATGAAAGGTAGCTTTGTCTTGTACAGGATACTGGGCAGGGAGACACAAAATGAAAATTTAACATTAATTTAAAACTCACTAGAATAGAAAGCAAGTTAAGCATAAGGCAGACAAGACTTGTGCAAAACTGAATACATTTGACATCAAAAGATAATTATTTTCCTCTGCACCAATCAGAATGTAATTTTCACCCAGGTTCTGCTTACAACTGTTGAACAAAATATGCCTCCCCAAGATGTAAGCACACATCTGTGAAACAGAAAATCTCTGACACACCCAGTTGATTTTGGTTACCATTTTCTACGACTCTCAGATCCCATTTTTTAACTCCTTTTGCATTCTGCATTTGACTCAGACCTCGGGCTCTGAGGGACTGTGAACTGAGTGATGAATTCAGATAACACAGAACATCTGTAAGGAAAGCTACTTCGTTGCAAGAGTTCACACACTCACTTCCCTGTGTACCTGCTATCACCTTTTGCTCAAAGTGATGTCAGAAAATGCAGCATGCAACAAGACATATTTTGCAGGCTGTTACAGTGATACAGCTCCTGACCCTGATACAAAGACTGTAAGGGTTTTTCAAACCTTTTACCAACATTTACCATGAATTACGACAGCTCTAGCTATGCTGATGATTCTATAGGTATTTAGTCCCTGACTTAACATGAAAGAAAACAGATAAATTCATGTATGAGAAAGAATACAATAAATCAAGAACTCCTTGCTATGCTCAACTCAAAACAAATCTTGAAGAATCTCTTATTAAAGTATCAATAACATTAAAAAATAGCGTAATAAAGTACGTGTTTACAAGAAGGAACTTAAACTAGACTATCTTGATACATCTTAGATAAATAAGGTTTATAAGCAATAGGCAATGTAAAAAATAAATAAAAAATATCTATTGTAACCAGTATTCATTGACACCAAGGTCTCATGGATTATTTAATGCTTTCAGTGGGAGTTTTGAGCCAATGACCTCCAGATGACCATTGGCACCTAAATTATTCTACTTTTTCAAAGAGGAAAACACTAAGAGAATAACCAAGCCAGTAGAGTAAGTGGATATGAGACACCCAAGTGCAAAACTAACCACACCCTGGGCTGCATCAAAAGCAGCACGGACAGCAGGGTGAGGAAGGCGATTCTCCCTCTTTACTAAGTTCTCATCTCACCTGGAGCACTGCATCCAGCTATGGAAACTATGGTACAAGAAAGACATGGACCTGTAAAGTGGGCCCACAGGAGGCCATGTAAACCATAGAAGGACTGGAAGGACTCTCCTATGCAGACAGGCCCGAGAGTTGGGATTGTTCAGCCTGGAGAAGGCTTCAGGGAAGGAAGTTTTATTGCAGATTTTGAGAATATGGAGAGGTTTGTAAGAAAAATGGAGAGTGACTTTTCACCAAGGCTTGTAGTGATAGGACAAGGGATAAGGGTTTTAAGCTGAAAGGGACAATGATGCTGGCAAGATTTTTCATGATGACAGCAGAGAAATATTAGAGCACACTGCACAGGGAAGCTGTGGTTGGCCCATCCATGGAAGTGTTCAAGGCCAAGTGTTCTCGGACCAACCTGGTCTAGTGGAAGGTGTCCCTGCCCACAGAAGAGAGCGTGGACTAGATGGCCTTTAAAGGTCCCTTTAAACCCAAACCATTCAATGATTTCCCTATTAAAGAGACACAGCAATTGAAGCAGATGGACTGCATTCACAACTTGTCTTACCTGCAGGCATAGAGCATATTGGACATAAAAGTGATAGGGTTAGTACTGCGAGAGGTGTCCATCACATAGACAACAACTGAAGGAAAAGAGGAAGCCTGGAACACAAAGTAATAGACATTTTAATTAGAAGCTCACTGCTCAACAGCCAGGTCATTCACACAACTTTACTGTCCAGCCATGTCAAAAGCACTTACCAAGGCCTCAGTTATGATGGTTCCAGATGCTGACCAAGTAAATACCTCAATTTGCCCTGGTGTGTCAATAATAACGTACCTGGTAAGAAGTTACCCCCAAACAAGGGAAAATTAGTTAAGGACAAGGTCCTGTTCTGACTAGATTATTAACAGCATACAATGCCAAATGACATGATTATTCTATAACAGATGAGAAAAGCTTCTTCCAAACAATGAGATTTTTGGGCATGCCTGAAAAATTCCTGTGTGAATTATTTAACTGAGAAGCATGTACTCTCATTAGTCAAAGGCATCAATCTGACAGACAGTTAGTACAGCAAAATCTTCAGAAAAAGAATTAAGAGAAAAAGAATTAACACAAAGAATTAAACAGTGTATGAGAAAAAATCATAGTCTAATGTAAGACAAGAAAAACAGGACTGTAATAAGCAGGCTTTTTTTTCTGATGTAGCCAGGGAAAAACTAGTCTATCTGTTCTAGGCCTTTTCCACATAAAATTTCCACCAAGCCTGAAAAAAACAACTAGAAAACATTCAGAGAAGCTATGGAATTTTGTGATTTTCCCACAATGATCCCAGAAAAGCACAACTCAGCAGAATGTACTTACTTGGATGCATTTCGTCTTTTTTCAATAAACTTCATCACCTGATTGAAAAGGCAGAAGTGTACTTTGTATTTAGGCTCACAACAGGAAACTTTAATCTTAATTTCATAGGAGAAACTACATAGAAACTTGCACAGCTGCAGGTGAATATCAAAAGCTTAAAGTCCCTGTGCTTTTCAGAATGTGAAAATTCCCTACTAACAAGGGTGAAAAATATTCAGACCTTGCATAGGTCAAAGACAACCTTGATTTTGTGTGTTCTAGTACCTGGCTAAAGAGAGTAGCACTAAACTGACTAAAGGCAGTTGTTCCCTGCCTTTTCACCAAGAGATTTTTCCGATACCTGACATCAGTCCCCACCCCAGAGCTGATTTAGTGCTACAGTTTAGGAGGGCTGTCAATTATCAAATAACCCCAGGAAAATTTAACAGGTTTCCAGAAGTGATCTTCCCTACTTCAAAACCAGAGCATTCACATGAAAGATTTTATAGGAAACATGGTGCATCCACAGTTCTATACAAAGACTGAAGAATGTTCTGTACATGTGGCTTCTTAATCTTACTTTAAAAAAACTGAACAACTGAAACCTCTCATATGAAAGCTAATGTGCTCTGACAGTGTTGTTAAATATATGGTTCTGTATTGAGAATAACTCCCCAGAAATGTGAGAAGGCTAACCAAACCCAGTGCCCTCCAAGACTCGACATACATAAAGGCCCCAGCCCCAGCTCCGCACAACACCACAGGAACAGCGCATCGGAACCACCTCGTACCTGGTCAAACCTTGTAGCAAAGAGATTGAGAGAGGTCACTATGCCACCATTCGGGCCCAGCCCATATCTGACGCTTCATTTAGGAAAGCAGATGGTTATGCAGACCCCCAGAGGTCATCTTTGTCAACTGTGACAACAGATGCACACTGGACACTTTGAGATCAAGAGACCTAAAATTACCTAAGTACCAACACACGGCTACATCTTCTAAGTCATTCAGCAGGGTGACAAACCCTCTCTGACACAAACACAGGCGACTGACAGAAGGACGAGAGGCTATGTGGCTTCTCCTCTCCATTTCTGCTTTAACTGAACAAGAACCAGCATTGACTCATAACCTACTGTCTTCTCTATCACTGCTCTCAGTATCCAAACATGAGGCCAAACATCCTGCTTAGGCCCTCACTAACAAGACACAGAAACTCCAGTAATAACTAACAGATGCAGTGAAGCAAATAATGCACTTACATATTAATGTAAAACTTATATTTAGGATGTCTTGCTGGTAACCCCAAATCAAACAACAGCCAAAATCAAGAATCCTATCCCCCACCACCTTTATTCTTGTCTAAAATATTAAACTGAAGAGTCATACTTGCAAGTCAAAACCAAAGACTGTGTATTTCCTCCATCTGCACAAGCTATTACATAAGAGACCGAGGACGTCCACAGCCCTCTGGAAATGGAGACACTTTAGTGTAAAATGTTACTGCACTACAGTCACCAACACCGTGAGCAAGACCAAACTCCAATGTCTCTGAGATTCAGAGAGACAACAGTGCTGTGATTATGGCCAAATGGAGAAACAGTTTCTCCATCTACTACAGGCAAGTAGGAATTTACGTATTTGTTTATGACAATTAAAACTAGACTACTTGAAACATGGGGAAAAGGCTGCTGGCTTCCACAAAAAACTAAACCAAACCAACAAAAAGACAAACCACCAACAGAAGATACAAGGTCTTTGAAGGAACTGAAAAAAAAAAATCTATGTGGGCAGAGTCTCTATTGCTTGTAAAAATTTACTGTTAGGCAGAATAATTTTTAGCACAGGAGAAAATTACCTAAGTACCAAATCTCATAGAATACACATTCCTAATATCACATGCAAGAAATACACAATCAAAACCTCTTGATCTTCATGCAACACTCTGCATTACTGTGATCCCCTCCCACCTCCTGCCCTTTCACCACAGTGCGCACGCACCAGATTATTTTCAAAAACTTGAATTTCAAATATCGTTATTTAGACAAAAAAAAGGATACTGTTTCATGACTTCTTTGTACTTCACAGTGTCCCTGATATCTAGGGGAGAAAGACATACAAGGAGTTTTCCAGCCCCCAACTGGTCAACATCAGCTAACAAAGCACTCCTACCTATCTCTCTGTATTACTGGAGATCCGCCACTGGCACAGATACTCCTGTCATTCCTCTGACAGCAGCAAAACAACTTGTGTACCCATACTGTCTTTCTTATCCTTTGGAGAGGTTGGCTGGCATACTTCACAGTGTAAGAGACGGGACTGTCACAAAACTAGGGACTAGTTTGCTCTTTGGAGTAACTAAATGTAAGACCTGTTCTATTGCTAAAATGTTTTCTCTAAAATTCATGTCTTTTCAAGTGCTTTAAAGCTCTTTGTTGACAGCATATGCATATGTACAGAACCAGATCAAATCTGCTAATCCTTTCATTACTGACAAAAAAGAGCCTTTAGAACTCAAACACTTCCAACCACACCAGATGATATAAAAAATGTACAAATGCATTGGAAGAATGGCTTTGGTTCTAAAAATACCCATACTAACGACTGCTGGAGAAAAGAGCTACAATTAAAAAACAAAATAGTCTCCAAGTCTTTCTTTTATTAGAACTTGGACTCTCTTAAGGGAATACAAGCAGCCCAGCTTTTATTCCCTCACGTATTCGGTTCCGCAGAACACACGGAAAGCACTCTGCGCGAACCGGCTCTGTCTCTGTTTAAAGCCCCACGCACCGGCTCGCTCCTAGGGGACTCCAGGCCGCTGCTCCGGCCCGGGCGCCCCGTCCCACAGGGCGCAGCACTCACCGATGTTGGCGGGGAAAGGCAGGCTGTGCACGGCAGGGTCCAGGTTGATCACGTACGGCGGGCAGCGCTGCCCGTGCAAGTGGGCAGCAAGGCGCTGCGGAGACACGGGGAGGCGTCAGGCCCCGCTGGGCTCGGGAGTACCCCGGGGGCAGCCGGCGACTCCCCGCGACCCCTCGCGACTCCCGCAGCCTCTCACCTGCACGAAGGTGGTTTTTCCGGAGCCGGCCATGCCCAGCACTAGCACACACACAGGAGCCGCCGCAGCAGTTCCCGCCGCCGCCGCTGCCATCTTCCCAGAGCCCACTTGTC
>VWYI01015141.1:19299-49000 GCA_013399455.1 Anthoscopus minutus
GGACGTGGCGGTGGCATCGGCACCATGCGGGGCGGCGGTGGCTCGGTGAGTGTCTGCAGTCTTTTCACCGGTGCCGCCGGCGGCTGCCCCGGGGAGCCTGGCTGGTCGGCGGGTCACCGCGAGATGGGCTCCGACACGGGGATCGCGGGAGCGACCCGGCGTGACCGCCGGCGGGGCCATGCGGCCCAGCCTGGCGCCGTGAGCGCCTGAACGGGAGGCGAGCGGGACGCGCTCCGGGGTCCCGGGCAGCAGCGGCGGGAGCGGCCCCTCTCCCCCGAAGGCCAGGCCATCCCCGAGGCCTCGAGCCGGCCCCGTTTTCTAGGCCCGGAACCGGGCAGGAACCCGGAGCAGGGCGCTGCTGGCGCCGGCGGTGCGCTTTGTCCGAAAGGCCTTCGTTGTAGGAGAACGTAGTTCGCGGAGTGTGCGGGTAGAAACGGGAACGAGGGGCTGGAACAGCGAGCTACCCGAAGGATGCTTAGCCCTCCCGCGCCTCGTGGGGACAGTCGGTGTCCGCCGGATGCCCGGTGTCCCTACTGGCACCTTCATCACCTCCAGTTTCCGTATCAGCCTCCTCACCTCGGGGAGTTTCTGTGCTGTGCTTATGCATCTTCTTGCCGGGCTGGATGCTGTGGAGCAGCCCGTCTCTAGCAGCAGCCGTGTTTCAGCTCACCGGAATGGCCCACAGTCCATGGGCAGACAGAGTTCACCAGTTTCCATCTTTTCAAGTTCTTGGCCGCTGTTTCACTTTTTCTCATCTGTGCAAGGAAGGTGATTTTTTGGTTTTCCTTATGTCCAGCTGTTCGGCATTTCTGCATACATTAGGTCTCTGTTCTTTAAGTAGGAAGTAAACTGTATAAATGAAAAAACATGCAGAACTTAAACACCACTTTCTATAGACGTTTCCTTCATAATTGCTGTTACTAACTTCTCAGAAAGGAAAGCATGAAGGATCGTTTTCACTCTCCTTTTTTATTGCTGATCCTTAACTGCCACCAAAGTTCTTCATACTAATCCTCACCCTTATGCAATTTTTTTTTAGTTATAGAAACCCCACGAATCTTGAAACACATGCCATATTTGTCAGTAATTTCGGTACCTCTAATCTTAGATTAAGCCAGTGAATTGCAACAGACTTTGTCTGCCTGTTTATTCATTTTTATCATTGTAATTTTATCACCTCAAAGCCCTAATTTTTGCTATCTGCCGCTCAGTGAGGTTTCTACTCATTTCTCATGTGGGGATTTCCCAGACAGTGCTGTTGACACTACTGTTTGGGTGTAAATAATGCAAACACAAACATCCGATTTACTTCCAAAGGAGACAAGATTTGATTCTGAAGTCACTGATCAAGCAGTTGTGAGTTTTCTCCTGCTCCTTCCCTAACATTTCCATGAGAAGACTCTGGAGCTGGAGGCCCAAGGAGAGCCTGACACTCCATAGGCACAGTTTATTCATGTACTAGTATCACTGCCTGCTATGAACTTCTTAAGTGATGGTTGGGGTGTCTCTCACCGTTGATAGTGTGCATCAGATTTTTCTGTAAAGAAAACAGGTAATTTAGCCATCATTTCTTTTTTCTTGTGTTTCCTTTTTTTGTGTGCGTGTGCGGTTTTTTGCTTGTTTTGTTTCATTGGATTTTTTGGTTTTTCTTTTTGGGTTTGTTTTTTTTTTTTTGATTGATTGGTTGTTGTTGGGTTTCTTGGGGTTTTGCTTGTTCTTCCAGTTTCTTAGCCTGTACATGGCAAAATACTACCTTTGTTCTCTAGCTTAGAGTTTTGGTATTACATATACTTCCACTGGGAAATTATTTTCTAGTCTGTATAACTACTATTTTTGTCCTGAGTTTTCTAACGAAGAAATGGCATTCAGTCACAATTAGTATTTGGGAGAAGGTGGTGGTATGGGGTTGTCCACGCACTAGGAGCAATGTACAGCAAAGGAGCTGTTCATGCTAACTTGTGAATGTACTTTTACAAAGATGTGTTAAATTACATGTCTGAATAGGAACATAGCAAGCCATAAGTGACAAAAAACTTTTGTTATATAAGAAAAGGGATTATCTGATGTGGATAAAGTGAACACCTGGGCAGCTGATGGAGAATAATAAGGCGAGATAGAAAATGAGGGCATGAAGGAGACTAGAGACAGCATTCTTGGCAGGGTAAATGCAGGAATTACTTCATTAAGGAAAAATAAGTACTATGTGAAAACTAGCAAATTAGTATCTAAAATGTTTGTCATCAGATGGTAAAGCAGAAAACATGAATGTACTGGAGACAAAATGTGCTGGTGAATGTACTGGTGAATGTACTGGAGACAAAAAACACTCCATCACATCCCATTGCAAGGGGGAAGATTGGCTTTCATATGGGGAGTGTGGAGGGGCTCGTCCCTGTTTTGATTTCAGTTCCAGTTCAGCTGGAGTTGGAAAGGTTAAGCGCTTCTAGTTGCAGAAAATAGTGGTTTGTGTTTCAAATGGTGGCTGTTTCAGAGTGCAGGTGATTGTGCTTAGCTGCATAGTGAAACATTCTCAAAGTAAACAAATGATGCTGTTAATGTGAATTGTTCTGCCTTATTAGGATACCAGGACTGGACATCACAGACAGCAGAAGCTCAAGAAGTCCTTGGGAAATAAAAAGTATGTGAATGAAGTTTTTTTGTCTAGTTTGACTGAGGGTGAGAAAAATGCTGAGAGAATCCTAGTGGAAAACCATATCTGGTCTTTATATAATATAATTATATTACTATATAAATATATTCTTATATTATATAAGTATAATATAATAATATATTATATTTATATTATAAGAACTACAAAAATTTTAATTAGTGTGTTGAGAGTCTCAGCTGACTTCACTTGTTGGTTTGTAGGAAAAATGCTTTTTTGACACTTCAGTGTGTATTAGCTTTCATTTATTTTTGTAAGGATTTTAACATTGTGAAAATAAATATTTTAAAATGGTGCTCCGAAATTTGTGTATTTTGGGTGTGATTGCAGCTTAAAGACTTTAATTTGAGAAATCCTCTCCCCATGCTTCTGCAGTACCTCCTGAAACATAGTATGTAATGACCTGGCCTGGTGCCATCAGTGTCCCCCCATTATTAATTCCTGGATGTGCTGAAAGGTGAGCTCCACAGCTCAGAGTATTAATGGCACGGCCATCATAGTCA
This sequence comes from Anthoscopus minutus, assembly GCA_013399455.1. Classification (NCBI taxonomy): domain Eukaryota; kingdom Metazoa; phylum Chordata; class Aves; order Passeriformes; family Paridae; genus Anthoscopus; species Anthoscopus minutus. Next base: position 22,471 of record VWYI01015141.1, read on the forward strand.
TCACTCAAGTGATTAGTTATTTCAGCCGGTAATTGTAGTAGCAATGGGATACATTGCAAAATGTTACTGTTCCTTTCTTTCTTCTGTACACAGGTTGTATTTATCCAGAGAAAAGATACTCTGTTTCTTTGACACCTCATTCAGGGTCCTGTCACCTACAGGAATGTAGTCCAGGCATTTCAAGGCCTGAGAGAAATAGTTTGGAACAGTGAAGCAAAGTTCCATCTGATCTCTAGGAAAAAAATCCAGGGCTGCTGATTGGTCTAAAATAGTCTTCATGTGGTGTGATTTGTAGGATATACTGGGAGGTTATCTTCATTGCTGAAAACCTCTCTAGTTAAAAATCTTACTGGTATGAAATCTTTAATTGCATAGTGCCAGCCCTGACTCTGGGAATAGAGACTGAAGGATATCTTACCCTTTGTGGGATGGAAAATGTCTCTTTTGCAGTGATGGGCTGCAGAAACATTCTTATATTCCAAGGATAGATGTGTATTTTTAAATTAAGATTCACTTGTGCCTACTTCTAAAGTTGAAAGTTTGAGGTAGGAGGAATATTTTTTTCTGTTCCTCTTGAGAGCTTACTAATGTCATCATCAAAAAGATGTACCGAAAAACAACACTGAGGACATTTTGTCTTGCTGGCACATTACAGTTCCCAAAACTCAGAAGATTCAGTGAACTGATTCAGAGATTCAGAGATTAATTTTTAGAAAATTTGGGAAGATGAAGAGGATGTTTGTCAAGTTTATTGTGCTTGTGTGTATATATGCATCCATATACAAGTGCACATCCATATACACAGGAATTCCACTTGATGTTTTCCAGGTCTAAGCAACTTGAGGAGGTGGAAACTGCTCTTCTAGGAGTGAACAGTAACTGTGATGACACAGTCACCGACATTTCCTCTGCCTCACCAAAGGGCCCAGTGAACGGGAGTGCAGAGCAAAGAAGCAAGCGGACCATTCGCAGGCCTGCTTACTGGTTGGAAATGAGAGGAATGAAAAACAGTGTTAACAAATCTCCAGAAAAAATAGGTATTTATCACTGTTGGTCCAAGGCAAAACTGATTTTCTCTCTGGTTCTTCAGTGGGAGATTAGTTTGCTCCTGAAAGACATGCTGCAGTTCAGCCAAAAATTACAAGCTTGCTAGTGCTGCTCACGTGTTAGAAGAAATGAACTTTTGCCACTGCACAATTTCTGGTACAGTTCTCTGACATTACACAATTCTTTTTGAGTGATTTGTGTGTTGAAATAATCATTCTGTGGCTGAACTCAGTTCTGTCTGTAGAAGAGATAAGTTTAAGAGTTAGACGAATCATATCAGAAATAAGCTTCAAGAACTTTAAAAGTAGAACCATCAACACTAAAAAATTTGGCAGAGGGGACCATTCAGCAGTATTTGAGATTAGACACAGCTTTTGTCATTGTCGATTATTATTTTTTAAGGATGTCTTTATTTTCTCACATTTGTCAGTTATAATTTTCTGGTTTGGAATGTTTTGGGTCTAGGTTGTTGTAGGAACGTTCAGATTACCTGGCCTAGGAGCTGTTTTCCAAACTGCTTATGTGGCAGAGTCAATACTTCAGCCTTCTTCAATGCACCTTCTTCCTACCTCTAAGTCGGGATCTGCATTCCATTCTGTTGTGGGGAGAGGCAAATTCAGTAGCTTGACAGCAGTGAGACTGCTGTAGCTCCACACTCCCAGCTCCAGGCAGTAGCAAGACACAGTGTTCCTGAAGGAGCAAACACAGACGTACAACATACATAATCAGGAGCCACGGAGATCAGGATTCACACAAACAGCACCAACAGCCTCCATCCTTAAATACTTATTCTCCTCAGTACCTGACCTTTGGATCCCAGTCTCCTCAGCTGCTGGTCCATGGATGTACTAGCCCCTGAGGCCCACAGAATCATGCTAGTGGCAGGTGAAGACCTCCTTTCAGACAGGCTCATACCCACAGACCCTGCTTGGTGTCAGACATGACAAGATTTCTGTACTGACCAGTCACCTATCTACAAGCAGGTATTCTTTGCTATCCTCTTAACACCTCTATTTCCCCACACTTGATCAACCTCAAATCAGGTAATTTTCTCCCTTTTCCTCCCTTTGACACCACTTCTAAACATCCTAGTCTTGTGTAATCCTGAATTGTTCTCCAGTCGGATCATCCCAGGTGCTCCATAACCTTAGGCAGTAACACCATGCTCTCCCTTCTCACTGTTCCCCTCTTCCCCTTCCCAAAGGATGCTTTAGGGATGGGTTCCCACTGACTTATCCTTGTGGGTCTCCTGGGACAGACCCAGGAGGAAGCTGTCTATTTCTTAAAGCCTATAATTTGTGCTCCCTGCCTACCATTGTGCTTCTGTGCTCAGCTGTATTCATGGAGATAAGACTTTGATAGGCTTGGTAATATTCAGGGCAGGCATGATATTATTTGGGTTTCTGTATGCTCCTTTTTGTGTGAGTGCAGGTGAGGTTTTTATGACATAACCTAACACTTTCTGTCTCTTTTCCTGGGGATTATTTTTCCAGGCCATGCTGGGGCACTGTTTCTTTCATACCTGCTGAATCAGAGTATTCTGGGCCATGGGGTGCCTGAACGTTGCTGAGTGAGAAGGCTGTGTCCAGTTCACTGGTGTCCAGTGTCTCACAAGAACGACATTTTTTTTTTTGACTTAGTGTTGAATTCGAGGATAAGATGAGGCAGCAGTACACTCAAAGGTGTTATCCAGACTGAATACCAAGACTGAAGCATATCTGTTCTTACTTATCAGGAGAAGAACTTCTGAAAGGCAAGAGGAAATCTGAGCAAAGGGAAGGCAAAGATGTTAAAGACTCTCCCAAGAAGAAGCAGAAGGTTTCAGGTAATACAAATTACTTGTAATTGCTAATTATAAGCCTCCAGGTACTTCAGACTTCTCTGACCAAATGACATCTCTGGAGTCTCCATATTCTATTTGTGATTCTGAATGTTTTGTTCTAGGAGACCATTGACTAGTGTCTGCTTAATCGGTGGGAGGTGATCTAATTTCAGTCTGTCTCAGAAGTCTAACAAAGGGAGGGAGGAAGGGAATTATGGGAAGTATAGGCCCATCTGCATCATTTCAGTTTCCCAAAAGGTTATAGACTAAATAATCACGCACATTACTTGTGGAGTAACATCTGGAGATTGAGTAGCTGGTAAAATAAATCAAACCCAAACACTTTTTGCCACAAAGATTGAAGGGAGAAATGCTTGACATCATAGGTCTTTCATTCCTTCAAAAGATTTGTCAGTCAGTGGTTAGGTGCAAAAGAAGGTGTACAAGTGGTAAAAGTAGGAGCAGGTGACGTAAGTGTACATTGGCTGCCCTGTCTTGCAAGGATGAGGCTAAGAAAGCCAAAGCCAGCCTGGAGTTGAATCCAGCAAGGGATGTGAACAGCAAGAAGAAAGGATGCTACAAGTACATGAACAGCAAAGGGAGGACCAGGGAAGGTGTGAGTGCACTACTCACCAGAGCAGGGGAGCTGGTGACAAATGACCCAGAAAAGGTGTAGGTAATCAACATTTTCTGTGCCTCAATCTTTATCAGTTAAAGGAATCATTCAGGAATTGCAGGAGCCTGAGACCAGACAGAGGGAAGGAAAGTCTGGAACAAGGAAGCCCTACAGTCAGTGAAACAGGTCAAGGTTAGAGCACTTAAACACACTGGATTTACCAAATCATTTGCCACTATTGGTTAAGTGGGAAGGTCTGAGAGGACAGGAGGTTAGCCTGTGTGATGGCGATCTGCAGGAAGAGTCAGAAGGAGGATCAGGAAACTACAGACGTGTTGACCTGCCAGGGAAGGTCACGAAGCAGATTATCTTGGGTACATAATTGTGGCATCTGCAGGACAACATGGTGATCAGGCCCAGGCAGAATGAGTTTAGGAATGGCAGGTACTGCTTGACTGATCTGATGTCCTTCTGTGACAAGGTGATGCACGTAACAGGTGAGAAAAAGGCTGTGGATGGTATTTACCTGGACTTTAGTAAAGCTTTCTGACACCATTTCCTATTCTTCTGGAGAAACTGGATGCTCGTGGCTTGGACAGGTGCACTCTTTGCTGGCTAGAAAATTGGCTCGATGGCTGGGCCTGGAGAGTCATGGGGAATGGAGTGACATCCATCTGGGACTGGTCAGCAGTTGTCTTGTCCAGGGCTCAGTGTTTGACCAGTCCAGTTTAATATCTTTATTGATGATATAGATGAGGGGATTGAGTGCACTTTCAGTAAGTTCGCAGATGACACCGAGTGGGGTGGGATGCGGATCTGCTGGAGAGCAGGAAGGCTCTGCAGAGGGATTGGGATGGGCTGGAATGATGGGGCAAGGCCAGCAGTGTGAGGGTCAACAAGGCCAAGCACCAAGTCCTGCCCTTGAGTCACTATAACCATTAGACAGTCCAGGCTGGGGCAGAGGAGCTGGAAAAAGGCCTGTGAGTGTTGGTCAAGAGTGGCTCAACACAAGCCCAGCTGTGCCCAGGTGGCCAAGAGGCCCCTGTGCTGGCACTGCTGGGGCATCTCCAGTGCCAGAGGCAGCTCTGGGCTCCTCCTGGCAGGAGAGCCCTGGAGGGGCTGCAGCGTGTCCAGGGCAGGGAACAGAGCTGGGAAGGGGCTGGAGCCCCAGCAGGGGCTGAGGGAGCTGCAAAGGGGCTCAGCCTGGAGAAAAGGAGGCTCAGGGGGGACCTTGTGGCTCTGCACAGCTCCTGCCAGGAGGGGACAGCCAGGGGGGTCGGGCTGTGCTGCCAGGGATCAGGGCCAGGAGAAGGGGAAATGGCCTCAGGCTGGGCCAGGGCAGGCTCAGGGTGGGCAGCAGCAGGAATTTCTGCATGGAAAGGGAGCTCAGGCCTTGGCAGGGGCTGCCCAGGGAGGTTTGCAGTGCCCAGCCCTGGAGGTGGCACTCAGAGCTCTGGGCTGGGGACAGGGTGGGGNGAATCAAATATAGTAAGCAAAAAACATGCTGCAACAGGGGACAGCAGAGGTGTCAGGCTCCGCTCCCAGGGAACAGAGCCAGGAGAAGGGGAAATGGCCTCAAGTTGCACCAAGTTTAGATGTGATACTAGGAGCTATTTTTTGCCCCCAAAGGACTGTCCAGCCTTGGCACTGCTGCCCAGAGCAGTGGTGGAGTCCCCATCCCTGGAGGGATTTGAAAGGTGTGTGGATGTGGCATTTGGGGACATGGGTTAGCAGTGGCCTTAGGAGTGTTGTACTGTTTGACTTGATGGTCTTAGAGGGCTTTTCCAACCTAAAAAGTTTGTTTCCTAGTCCTGTGGGGCCTGACAGGTTGCACTGAGTGCTGAGAGTTGGCTGATGCTGCTGTGAGGCCACTCTTGATTGTCTTTGAAAGGTCATGGTGACTGGCAGAGTTTCCTGGAGGCTAGAAGAGGGAAAATATCACTCAAGGACAGAAAGAAGGAAGATCTAGGGAACTGCAGGCCAGTAAACCTCACCTCAGTCCCTGGGAAGCTGATGGAGAGAATCCTGGAAAGCATTTCTAAACACATGAAGGACAAGACAGGGATTGGAGTAGTCAGCATGGATTCATGCAGGGCAAATCATACTTAAATCAACCTGATAACCTTCTACAAAGAAGTCGCTTGGTGAAATAGGAGTGTAGAAAGATGGTTCACAGTCTGTCCCTATATTCAATTGTTACTATTTTTTCACCAAGGCTTCAGAAGTTTGTAGAGAGCACAAAGCTGAAAGTGACAGCAATTGTATTGGAGAAAAGACTGAAAGTGAAGTGGTCTTGATGATACAGAAACAATTTTAAAATAGAACAGAGAACGGTGTACATTTAAAGATGATATAGTTTGGGAAGAAATACTTCTTTATGGCTGAAAAACAAAGAGTAGCCTCACAGGAGTCAGTGCTTCAGAAGAGGATTCCAGATCTATAACAGATCAAAAGCTGACTAGGGACCAGCAGTGTCATAGTTTTTTTTAAGAAGGCAGATGTTAGACTGAGAGCTTTGAGCAGGAATGTAGTAGACTTTGTGAAGTAATTAGGCATGTGAAATAATTCTTTTGCTGTAATGCAGGGTCAGCATGGAGTGCTGTTTCCAGGAGTAGGCGCTGCAGTTCAGGAAATGTGTGGGACAACTGAAGAGGGCAGGGAGATGAGAGCAAGCAGCATAACCCATACTGAAACAACAAGAGTTCTTTAGTGTAAAGAAGATAGGAATGAGTAGGGAAGTGAGACTCTCCATTTTGGTTGTTGTCAGATGGACTCAGAGGATGTTTCAGTGAAGAGTTTCCACTACCTGAGCTGTGTGTATGAACGACCGTAGCACCTACAAATATTTGGGTGGGACTAATGCCTGCCACTATAAATGGATTTTGAAAGGGAGTAGGAAATGTAATCTTAGACAATGGTTTAGAAAAAAAAAACCATTGAACATTTCTGAATAACTTTGAGACAGCAGACTGAATAGTAGCCTTCTAGCGAAAAAAGTCTGCTTACATTGTAACAAGCCTAGCAGAACTGAGTCTTCTGGCTTGTCTTGTTTGTGTTATGACAGGGAAAAAACAGCAAACTGAAGCAAAACAAAACTCCAGAACGAAAGGCCACTGTGTTCAGAAAGAGCCAGAAACCTATGACACAGGTAAGAAGAGCCAGTAGCTGTTTATGAAGCAGATAAAAGATAAATATGATTCTTGAGTCTGAGCAACAGCTGTGTTTTTGGTGTTTCCATTCAGTAGTTCACTTTACTTTTGCCAAGGAAGATCTGGCTGTTGTTCTGGCACTGTGTCAGTACTGCAGAGCAGGACTGAAAGGACTGCACACTGCCTGAGCCTAGTTCCACATGCTCTTGCCATTGCATAATGTGATAGTGAATGGGGAGTCACTTTTTGAACTGAACAAAAGCCTGTTAAAATAGTTGCATTATTAAACTCATAAAAATATTTATAGTTTTTACTTGGGAGAATATGTGTGCAGGAAAAACTCGGCAGCTGTTGCTGCCAGATCACCTTTTCTGGGAACCAGAGACCCAAGCAATCTGTCCTAGAAAAATAAAATTTGCCTTGATTCAGTCAGCAGAACAACTTGGTGTTTGTAGATCACAGCCCTCGTTAAACACCCCAGTTTTCTGCCAAGTGCGGTTTGATTCACAAAGTTCTCCCACAGCCTACTGGAGAGGGACAGCCTGGGCCTATTATTGTTGGGAAAAGAGGAAGGGCTTTGGATCTTGTTGTGCTAGGAATTCAGGCGGATGGCTGCTAAACCACTTTCTTCCCAGAGCCCATTTCAGTAATTTATAATCCTTGTGGATTATGCCAAACATCTGCTTGGAGTTTCAAAAAGAGGCCAGAAGCTGAAAACCATGCTGCAGAGGGTGCTTTTTCCTGTCTGTTGAGTAGCTTGACCTGTTACTCAGTCTGTGACTGCTTTTACTATGAAAACACTTTTGCCAAATTAGCATGCTAAAGTTATTGTGCGACAGAAATCAACAAAAGAAAAATGTGCACTGGCCAAGTAGAACACTCCTTACAAGGCAGTGGTAGATGAAAGAGTGTTTGTAGAATGTTCTGTGAAAAAGAGTGATGTGTGCCTTGTGGCATTACATACCTAAGGCCGTAAATGAGCTAGATGTATTGAAGTGCAGCTGGACTCAAGCTGGGTAGCATGCAACCTGTTTCTTTTTAGGGTTCACTGAACATCAAAGGAGGGAAAAAAAAAGATCTTGTGTTAGCACCTGTATTCTAAACATTATGTTTTGACAGGTAGTATGGAAGAGCAATGGTCTTTAGAGATTCAGGACAAAGGCCGAGTTACCTGTCCCACATGCCGGGCTGTGGTGAGAAAGACTGTGGAAGGACTGAAGAAACATATGGTAAATTGCAGGAAGGTAAGAACACAAGAGATGAGCAATGGTGTCTTTACTCCTCTTCAGTTTACTGATAGAAATGCCTGCCTGTTTTGTGTTGTCTTTAAAACTGGTTTTGTCTCCTCATCGTGTCCCTAAGCAAGAGTCCTTGATACATCTGTAAGAATAGTGCTTGGTGCTTCTTGCCCAGCCTTTTGCTGGAGGTTTAGGGTAGTGAACTAAGGTGTAGTTCTTTCATTGTTCCACTAACTGTTACCAGGCCCAAATAAATTGTTCTGCTCTCCTGCTCCTCTCCCCGAAGAGTTTTCCACTTCTTTGGTTAATTTGGAGTTAAATGCACCGAGTCTTTGTTTATTTCTAGGAAATGTTCACATGTCATCACTGCGGGAAGCAGCTGAAGTCTTTAGCGGGGATGAAATACCATGTCATGGCAGACCATAACAATCAGGTAAGACAACTGCTGTGAATCTGAAGCTGCTACAGGCAGAACAGGCTTGGGTCCTTTTCTGGTACACACAGAAACAGACCATGGAGTGTTTTTTTTCAAAGTGTTGCAGTTTTTTTTCAAAGTGTTGCAGCTGTACAGTCTAGTCTAACTGCTATTTTTCCAGTGAGACTTGACACCTGAAAAACAGTAGAATGTTACCAGAAATGGTAGGCATACAGCATCATAGGAAGAGGGATGAATTTCTGTTTAGGCTGGTAATGTCACACATGAAAGGCTTTCCCAATAAGAAGGAAAAAGTGATCACTTGGGGTCAGCTGTCCCAGATGTGTCACCTCCCAGCTGCTTTTGTGCAGCCCCAGGCCACTCGCTGGCAGAGCAGTACAAGAAAAGCCCTTAGCACTGTGCAAGGGCTGCTCAGCAATAGCAAAACCATCTCTACACTGTCAGCCCAGTTCCCAGTGCAGGTCCAAAACACAGTCCCATACCAGTTATCACCCCAGCCAAAACCAGCACAGATATAGAAAGTGATCAATATAATAAATACATGTCTGTAAAATCATAAGATGCAGAGATTTAATTATTTTAGAAGGTTTCCTGCCCCAAGTGTGTTGAGTAGTTAATTCCCTGTGAAAAAGAACTGTAAATGCTGAACATCCTGTTTTTCTTTCATCTTTCTGCTGTGCTTTAGCCAGTTGTGAAGGAGGGAGAAGAATTGGATGAGCAGCTTGAGCGAGACCGCCTTCGTAAGGTTTTGAAGCGAATGGGAAAACTAAAGTGTACAAGGGAGGTAAGCTGCACTGTGCAAAGTGTGAGTTGAACAGCAGCAGATGCATAAACACAAAAAGGTGAGAGCACTGTTAAGTATGCTCCAGTGCTGGCCAAAGCAAGGTTTGTTTCAATATCCCAGCTATGCTTTTAAGACAGAGTAACATAGAATCATAGAATAGTTTGGGTTAACAGAGACCTTTAATAGTAATTTCAGTGCCAATTCTTTGTTGCAGATTTTGTCTGTCTGAATAGACTAACATTAAAGTTTTATATCTGCCTGTCTCTGTCAGGATAAGTGATAGTACTCTGGTGAGCAAACTGTGGCTCCTGTTCACACGAGTTGTGTAACCCTTTGAGGAATGCTTTTCGTCCAAGTATTTTTCTTCTGTGTTGACAGGGCTGCACAGGCAGCTTCACCAGCATAATGGGATACCTGTATCATGTTAAAAAGTGTGGGAAGGAAGCTTCTGAGCTGGAGAAAATGGCTATGAAGTGCCACCACTGTGGAAAAGCGTACAGGTCAAAGGCAGGACTTGTCTACCATCTCCGATCTAAGCACGGGCCGGTGAGTGCGCCCTGCAGTGGTTGCCACGGGACTGTGAGGGGACTTGAGACACGTGTAGGCTTTTGTCTGCTACTTTGTTGGGTAATTAAAGATCACAGGTCTTTGTATTTTTTCTGACCCTGGATTATTTTTGTCCTTGATAGTTTCCTTCTAGCAGTAGCTGTTGCTTGTCTATGACTAGGATGAAGTTTTTAATAGTGAATCAGCATGGCAGCAGTAAATGACCTGACTTTTGCTCCATGAAAGAGTGATGCTAACATAACTTGTGAGATGCCTTCCTCTGCTCTTAAAAGACTCATCATTGGAGCAGAACATGTCCATGAGGGTCTTACACTGAATAATGGAATACCTTTCAAGACTGGCAACTGCATGAAGCTCTGTGCTTGAGTGTCACTGCTGTGATCCCTGTGAGCAGATCTGGGGGTCTGTCTGACTGGTGGGATGCACCTCTGTCCTGTGTCTGTGACCATAAACCATAGCTGCTGCAGCCTGTTTATGAGGGATTTGGCTGAACATTTATTCTTGGTATTTAGTGTAACTGAAATAGGAAGTAGTGAAAGAGGCTCACCTTTTTGGGCCTTCATTGCAGATCCCTTTCCTCCACGAGGAGAGAAGAACAGATAACCTGAAAGAAATGAAACGGGAGCAAAACAACACAGGCAGAGTTCAGAGGAGATCTGCAAAGGTGGCAATCTACTATCTCCATGAGCTGGCAGGAGAAGAGTTGGCCAAAGAGTGGCCCAAAAGAAAAGTTCTGCAGGACTTGATTCCAGATGACCGGAAGGTACAAGGCCTTAAAAATGCTTAATAGGGTTAAAGTTTATGCCTCCACATCTGATGAGTCTTGTACTGGCTCCTACCCCATATTTATGGCACATGGAAAGTGGTCTGGTGCATGGCGGATTGGGTTCTGCTCTCTCCTGTCTTGCATTTCAGTATTTGTGCAGCTGCAGTTGCTGTGGTGCAAGTGTTTTGTTCCGGCAAGCTGCAGTGACTGTGAAGTCCTATTGCTGGAATTCTCACTGGGCACAAAGAACCTGGCCAGTTATGGGCACCGTAGTGCTCACAAGTGATAGGCTCAGGATCACTCCTGCTACAGTGTCAGGTCCCAGCAATCCTTCCAGTCTCTCATACATGCTGTGGTATTTCACAGTGTTTTAGACTTCAGAGCTTCCAGTAGCATCTTTTAGACTGTGGGTGAAACCTGAGGGAAAGCAATACTTTATGATTTCTATGGGGTGGGTACATTTAGAGGAATTATTGTAGTGAAGGCAGTGGGCAGTTTCAGATTCTGATATTGTGGGGGTTTTCCAGATTCAGTTATGTTTCTAGACAGTTGGTGAGGCAGAAAAACGTTGATTATTGGGAGTTTGCCTGTTAGAGTAGAAGAGATAGCACTTCTGTCTTAGCCTAGGAGAGGAAATTCTCTGCATAGCCAGCATTACTTCCGGCTCTCGATTCCATCTTTGTCTCAGCTGAAATACACTCGTCCTGGACTGCCCACATTTAGTCAAGATGTGCTGTGCAAATGGAAAACGGAGATAAAGATGTACCGAAGAGTCCACTGCCCAAATCAGGTAATCCTTAACAGTTTCTGAAGCCCCAGTGGGGACAGATTTCAAGTCGGTATGAGCCAACAGCTTTCCACAACCTTGAAGCTGCAGTTGGTCTCTCTGTGGGAGATAAACCCTGTACTGTGTCAATATTGTTGTTTAGTGTAATCAAGACCCTGTTTAGTCTTGGGGATGTCTGGGGATGCTCCTTTTGTCCCTTGCATCAAAATGGGGGATGATCCTTTTGGGAATGTGTGTGAACACTTGAGAGCCAGTAACTTTGTGTCAGGCTGGTACAGTTTTCTCATCCAGGTGGGCATTTGGTCCATTTGGAGGTTTAAATAGTGGAAAAATGACAGGCCCCTGCCTTTCTATCTAAATCTAATCTTAGAAGGAAGGAGTAGAGGTGGAAATACCTCTACTAGGTATTACTAGAGTAAAGAGACTTTGTCTGTCACAGCACTTAAGTTTTCTTCATTGCACTAGACCAGCTTTAAGCCCTTTTCAACCTGGCACTGAGCATTTCCAGGGGTGGGGCAGCCCCAGCTTCTCTAGGGAACCTCTGCTAGGGCCTCACCACTCTTGATGGGGAAGAATTCCTTCCCAGTATCCCATCTAGTCCTGCCTTCTGGCAGTGGGAAGCCTCATGTCCTGTCATTCCAGGTCCTTGTCCAGAGTCCCTCTCTGGCTCTCTTGGGTCCCTCTAGACACTGGAAAGCTTCGTTTCTAACAGTGCCTTACAGCAATCCCCAGTCAGATCCATGGGAGCTAACGGCCCCATTGATGGAGGTGGTGGAGGACATCTCCATGTGGTGCCTGCTGCCAGAGAGCCAAGGCTCAGTGGCAGCTGCCCTCTGGGTTTGGTGTGTAGATGATGTCTCCCACTGCCCTAATCCCCCAGCACTGTCTCCCCAGTATTCAGGCTAGCATCATTTTTAAAGTATCAAAATTGCAGCATCATGTTGTTTGTGGAGCTGTCTCCAGAGAGCAGCTGTCCTGTGTCACCAACCAGTAACCCAACAGCATGTCCTGCTCCTGCCTCCTCTTCTGGGACCTGGGCTGAGGGCTGAGCACAGTGTGGTGCCCCAAGACTGATGCCTGAAGCTCCCCATGGGACAGGCCTCTAAGGCTGCCCTCTAACTGAGACCAGGGATGTTGGATGCTGTACTGTTCTGTGCCACTAGAGACATGGGCAGTGCAGGAGGGAGAAGTGTGTCTTATACCTGCCCCCTGAGCTCTGTTTGACATTTTTCTCTGTTCCACTTCAGACAGAAAGCAACCTATTATTTTAGTTAGGCTGTTGATAGAGCGTGAGTATAACTGTCACAGGAGTCTCTGTATTATGTCCAAGTGTGCTCAGAAACTGGAAATATAAATACTAAGCTTAATGAAAACTTAACTCTTCTGATGGTCTTTTTACCAGAAGCTTTCTTGCTCTGGAAAATTGGTATCTGCCTCCCTCTACCTCTCTTTTGCACTTTTAGGATTGTCCTCCAGACATAATAATGCTTTATTGTCTAGGGAGAAGTGATTTTGTGCTAGCATGTTGTTCACATGTTTTGTTCTGGTTTTTTTTACTGTTTCAGGGCTGTGAATCTGTGTATGGCAGTGTCTCAGGACTCAAGTCTCACCTTGGCACATGTACTTTGGTTGGTAGCCTTCCTCTTACATAATAGCCCCTGTTCCTGAACCTCTGATAACCCTTTGTTCAAGCTCTTGTCCTGCCATCTGCTGCTGCTCTGAGATCCTCACAAGCTCATGGACTCATAGAATGGTTTGGGTTGGAGGGGATCTCAGAGATCATCTCACTCCAGCCCCCAGTTCAGGTGCTCCCCTGTGTGTTAAGGAGGTTGCCATTGCAAAGAACTGAGACCAGGAGGAAGCACCTTAATGGCACTCCAGTCAATGACACAGCATTTCTACTGTCGATTCACAGCTACAGGAACAGCTTCTCCAGGTGCACTGCTGACCTTACAGAGCTCAGAGAGCTCCTGTGCTCCTGGGCACAGCTGCTCACACATGTCAGTGCTCCTGTAGCTAAAGCTGTCCGGTATGGGTGAGAGTTTCTGGTTTTTATTGCTGGGTTCTATCTGAGCAAGGGTCAAATGAAATATATGGGGTTTTCAGCCTCCTGGTCCCACAGCTCTTGATGGAATTTTTTTTGTTTGTTTGTTTTGATGCCAGGGAGACTTTGTGGCTGGCAAATACAAGTGTCTCCTGTGTGAGAAGGAGTTCATCTCAGAGAGTGGAGTCAAGTATCACATCAACTCTGTGCATGCTGAGGTAAGGCAGGCAGAGTGGAACCTCAAACCCCAGGCTGTAGGACGGAGAGTGTCTTAAGCAGAAAATGCTGGATGTGTGCCATGTTTGACTTTTTCCTTCCTTGCTCACTTTTGGTAACAGGGTCCTTAAACTTAGCTGGTCTTCTGTGTTAGTCTGGGGAAGCAGTGTTGTGTCATGTCACATACACATGCAGCTGCTGCTGCTCCTTTGTTCAGCTCTGCAGCTTTTCCTGTGCCTTTAGCTAGGCAAATGTCAAATTAAATCTGAATCCTCTGAGTCAGAGTGGCACCTGAGGAGACACATCAAAGAACAGAGCGTTGGTAGGCAGTTGCCTTTCCAGATCTCACATTTCAGGGAAACCTTGTCCCATGAGGCAGCTGTATTGTAAGCCCTGACAGGCTTGGTTTGGTATTTCACCACCGTCAGTACCAACCTGTTGCCTTCTAAACCTGCAGGACTGGTTTGATGTGAATACAACGACCACCAAAAGCTTTGAGAAGCTAATGAAAATTCGCCAAAGGGAAGAGCAGAAGAAGCAGCGGAAGAAACGTCCAATGACCAGGGGCAAAAAGAAGAGAGCTGGAACCCTGGCTGCCAAGAAGCTCCCTGCTGTTGGAGTTGAAAAAATGAGGAGAAGTAAGAGAGGTTGTCCACAACGTGTGGAGGAGAGTGCGAGCAGTGAGGAAGGGGCGCCCCAGGATTCACAGAGAGCAGAAGTTCCAAAAACCAGCCGCAAGCGAGGCCGGAGTAAATCCCTAGAGGATGAGAAGGAGTAATGCTAAAGCTTTCCAGTTACAAGCCCCACTTCTGTCAGGCTCATAACCCACAGCACTAATATAGGCAACTGAATGTCTTTGGGACTGTGACTCAATTCTGCGGGTGACTTGGATACTGAAACTTCTGTATCTGGTCAATTGTGAGGAATACAAACTGAAGCTGTGGTGCAGAGGCTGCTTCTGCTGGTGTAGTTCCTTTGGACAGTGGCACTAACAGTGTACCCAGTGTGATTCCTGCTCTGGGTGCAGTCTCAGTTTGATCATACTAGTTGCTTGTTTAGTGGTTTCCAGTACAGCAAGTGTCTGTTTTGTCATCTTCCACTGATGTGTGAGATCAGGGTTCTTTTTTACATTTCTTCTCATAAGGGACTGACTAGCACAATGTTTAGGTCTCTTCAAGGGGAAATCCTTTCTTGCACAGAATGCACACAAACTAAACATGAAAACAGTGCTGTGCAGAATGCAAAGACTCTGGCTTGTCCTGTCACTCTCCTGTCTGTTGTCAGCAAGGCTGCCACAAAAGAGACCTCAGTGTTCGCTGTATCCTGTTGCACAAGGCTCTGTTCCATACACTGGTGTTTAGGCTCAGCACCAGACAGCAGCATGTCTGCTTGGAAGGGATGGAAGGTCATTATTACCCTTGTCAGGAACCCACTGGCATCTATCTCCTCTGACGCTGGACATGAAAGATGTGTAGAAAGTCTTCCAGTGCTGCAAGGACTGAATATTCTCCAGCCCTTCTGAGATTGACCAGTCTTTCAGAGCCCCCAGTAACTAATGTACTGAGGTGGCCTTTGTGTGCCCTCTGAAGCCCACTTGTTCTGCTCACCTGGGAAACATGCTGCAAGACAGTGCAGAGCTACATGAGCAGCCTGCTAGTACTGGGACCAGGTGCTGTGAAGCTGCCTTGCCAGCATGTGGTTCTGTCGTGCCAGTGCTCCCACAGCGTTCTTTTTCCCTGCTCAACAGATACCACCTTCTTTGTCTTGCATAACCTGTTCCTTTTCATTATCACCTCTGTGCAAATGAGGTGTATTAGCAGTGGCTTCCCTGTCTAGAAAATATTAAAAGAAGAGGGGTCATTATTTTAAGTTTTAAGTCATGTGTTGGCATTGTCTCTGGACAATAAGGAATATCTTCCTGTGCTCCATAAGTCATAGAATGTTAAGGGATTGGAATGGACCTTAAAGATCATTTAGTCTTAACCCCCTGCTGCCACCAGCAGGAACATGTCCCTCTAGACCAGGTTGCTCAAGGCCTTATCCAACCTGGCTTTAAACACTGCCAGGGTTGGGATATCCACAGCCTCCCTGGGCAACCTGTTCCAGTGTCGAAATGCAGCAGATGTCATAGAAGCTAGCAGGAAGCAGCAGCACAGGCAGTTCTGTTTTTCACGTGGGTTCTCTAGAATCATTGTTATCCAAATACCCACTGTACCAGAAAACTGCAAAATTTGCGCTGTCTGACAAAGTTGCTGGTGCTGAAATCCACGGGGAAGCCATTGCAGTGGCTGGGGAACAGGCAGGTTTGAACATGTGTGTTAGTTCCAGCATGATCATATTGTTTTTGACAGTGGGAAATACTGTAGGGCCAAGGTGGTCTCAAGAACTGCCTCTGGAACTAGGTGCTACCATGTTTGCAAGTGCTGTGCTGAAAGCAGATGTGTGGACTGTGCAGGGTGTGTAGAGTCTGCAGTGAGATGGGCAGGATCAAAAGACAACAAAATAAAATGTCACCAGTGTGAGAATGTGGTTTCTTGTCTGTTTGGTGTGTGGTGTTCTTGGTCCCATCCTTCCTTGCACAACACACCCCAGCTTGCCTGCAGGATTGGCCTGCATGCTCTGGTGCTGCTCAGCTGTCTTTGCAGTTTATCTTTGCAGCTGTACCTGGAGTGAGCGTTCACTGCATTTCCCACTCGGTACAATAAACCCAGGAATTAAAGGTTTTTCATGGAGGTTTTCAGTCTAGAGTCCTGTTTACTGTAATTCATAAGTTACTGACCAGACCTGCTCTCTAGATACGGATACTTGGTGATAACTTGGGTTTTGTAGTTACTTCAGTAAAGTACTTCACATAACATGGCACATGGTAAAAGCATTTTCCAACAATCCAGCCCTGTCCATCAGCATTACAGCAGATTGTTTGCTGGATTGGCTTCAGCTGGGATGAGGTGGGGCCACTGCTGCCAGTCCAGTGCTTGTGAGGAGAGAGATCTGTCCTGGAGCACCTGCATCCTTCTGCGGTGGGGCTGAGGCTGAGGCAGCCACGCTCTGCTGCCCCAAGGGCCAGGAACTGAGCAGAGGCAGAACTGTGAGCAGAGGCAGAATTGCCCCCCTCGCCTGCTGCCCGTACTGCTGCAGATGCAGCCCTGGGTACTGGTGGTTTCTGGGCTGCCAGTGCATATGGCCAGGTTCTGTCCAGTTTTGTTATCCCTAGGACCTTGTCCACCAGGCTGCTTTCTCTTCATGGATCCCCCAGATTCTTCTGCATGACATCCCGCTCCTCCATAAAATCAATTGCACCAAGCAGTTGGATAAAGACATTTCAGAGTGTGGGCAACAGGTCCCAGAGGAACACTGTCCACTGCCCCAACAAACTGGTCTTTGTGTTGCCAGCTCTGCTTGAGCAAGTACATACTTAGATCAGTTTTGAACAAATCAGAAGTGAAAAAACAGACCAGCTAGTCACCAATACTTGTTGCAGTGATGCATTATACTAAAAATGCCATTTCTTCTCATTGGAATTCGTTTTCATTTCAGTCTCTGTATCCCACACTGCTGAGTCCTGGTAACTGAAATAGCTTTATGGTATCAGAAGTTTCTTCCTGCATATTTGTAGTCATAATTAACTCCACACATAATTTGCTGCATGAGGTAAAGAGGCTTGCTAGTCTCAGTCAAAACAGGTTTTTCTCTTTTTTATGTTGTGCATTGTTCTTTGCTGACATGTTATATATTGATTGGTGCATTTTTCACTTTTTAAGTCCAGAGAGATGAACCAGGAACCAGCTGCAGTATTCTGTAGCAGTCTGGTTTATGTAAGATGCAATGATAACCTTGCTCTGCTCTCACCTACCTCTTTTTGTCACTCCCTAACTACACTGTTGATACTCATTTTTACCCTCTAAAGCACATTTTTCATTTGTTCTGCAGACACCTCTGAGGACTCAATTCTTTTTTTTCTAGAAACTCAACAGGGTTTAAGGCCAAGTGGGACATGATGAACACATTCTGAAACACTGTGGTGTATTTCACAGAACTTCTCTAGCAGAGACCTTAGTTAATAACTCTGTTTTGTACAGTAACTTTTCCAGAAAGCTTGGTTTTAATCTGCAGATTTTCTTTGCAATTGTTATATAACTTCATTAACATTCTTGATAAAGATGTTGAATAGCTGCAGACTCTGGGATTCTCTAGGACAAATCCTTATTTACAACTACTTAATATCAAGCATTTAATGTATTCCACTGCTACTGATATAACATGTGGGGCCAAGAATAAGGCCTTAGAGAAATTTATGATGTCAACAGCTACTTTTACCTCAATGGACTTGTAATTAATTAAAGAATAATATTTACAGAAAACTTGTCTCTGTGAAATCACGTTGGCTGGGTCTTATGATGCCTTTTAATGTCAGTTGTTGGTGTGTCTGGGAGATTTCAGTCTAAGCTGTACTTACACTCACCAGGCAGCTTGTCTTAATTTTTAATTACTGGCACACATGAGTTCTGCTTTGGGGGCCTGGAGGGAATTCTTACCATCCTTCCCTGAAAGTTATGCAAAGCAGTAACTTGAAGGTTTAAGCTCTTTTAATAATGCCAAAATGCCAAAAAAATGGAGCTGTTTTGTTGAGAGGAAGCTGACAGGGGGTGCCCTTGACACAGGGACATCCACTGCACTTTGTCATTCCTGCGTGTGTGGAACAGTCTGGTGCTGAGTGTGGCATGTGAGAATGAAATCCTTGCAGTCATACACTTAGCTCTCAGGCTGGGCTACAGGCATCAGTTTATCACATCTCTGTTGCTAAGGACACCACACCTGTGCCAGCCAAGCTCCTCCACTGCTTGGCTTTCCTTGGAGTGATATTATCTATAAATCAAATGTTTCCCTGTGCTGCAGGTATTTGGGAGCAGAGCCATGGCCTGGGACCAGCTCCTGGAGCAGTCTGGTCCTGGGTGCTTGCTCTGTGACCTTCATGGCAAGTGGAGGGTTAATGTCATCCTGGGATGCCATCTGATTCTGACCTGGTAATGAAACCGGCACTAAGCATTACATCATTTCTTGAAGTGTTGCTTGACTCTGAAAGCCAGCTGCCTTCAAAATTAAGTAGGTCAATCTTATCATTAAAATACAGTGGGATGAGAGTGAGATTGGAGGGGCTGGTGGTTATATCGGACAGCTCTGCTGAGACATTAATTAGTGCAGTGTCCTCTTTTATGCATGCTGTATCAGGTCTAAAAACCCATCTGAATTATGCTCAAAAGTCTTCTAAATCAGAGGCTTTTGCTTTCAAAAAGTACAGTTGCATTTCAGAAGCAAGCCTCTGTCTTTCTTTAGAGGCAGGTAAGAAAAGCCAGGTGGTTATTCAAACATAGCCTGCACTGAACCATAACCAGAGACATGGTCCCCATGTCTGCCTGGGGAGACAGAAACAAATTAAAGGTTAGGAAAATCACAGCCAGTGCTGTCAGCTTTTTTTCCAGTTCTTCCTTGTGCCCAAGGAGACTCTTGGCCCTCTGTGCCACTGCAGCATGGGTTGGTCCCTCATCAGCCCTTGGCTTGCCCTGCTCTCCTTTCTCCCCAGGCTCTGCCACATGCAGTGGGTGCTGCCCCGGGCCAGGACAGGTGGTGCCTGCCTGTGGGGCTGTTTTTGTGGACAGCTCCTTCACCTCTTGGAAGCCAGAGACCAGCCCATGCAGAAATGAGGGTTACAGGAAGGGGGAGAGCTTGTACGCAAAGGAGGGATGTGAATGGGAGACAGACTTCATCTGATTTAAGTAGTTGGTAAAGAGGTAAACCTCAAAAGAAGACTTTTCCACACATAGAACTATGGAATGCTTTGTGTTGGAAGGGACCTTTAAATGTCAACTAGGCCAAAGCCTAGCCATGAGCAAGATTGTCTCCTGCTAGATCGGGTTGCTCAGAATCCTGATCTTGAATGCTTCCAAGGATGGAACACTCACCACCTCTCTGGGCAGCCTGTATGTGTGTCTGGCCACATTCACAGTGAAAAACTTCTTCCTTACATCTAATCTAAATTGACTCTTCTTCAGTCTAAACCATCACTCCTTTTCTACTGCACCAGGCCCTACTAAATAGTCCACCCTCATCGTTCTTGTAGGCTTCCTTTAGGCACTGGAGGGGCTCTGATCCCTCCCTAGATCCTTCTCCTCTCCAGATTGAACATGCCCAGCTCTCCCAGCCTGTCTCCAGAGCAGAGGGGCTCCAGCCTCAGAGCATCTTTGTGGCCTCCTCTGGTCTCACCCCAGCAGCTCCAGGTCCTTCCTGTGCTGAGAACCTCAGAGCTGAGTATCTTCAATTAGATTTTCCTGCAGCTGCAATTGGAATTTCAAAAAAAATCTGACAAGGCCCTGGACCTCTTTAAAAAAACAAGACTGCCATAGGATGGCTGTCTTGTTGAGGGCTAGAAGAAGCATTTGGAGGAGACATTTGGCATTTTCAGGGGAATGAGGCCACTGGGGGAATCCTGCAGGGATCCACATTAACACTGGACTGTTCAAAATGTTTCCCTCAGGATACAGGAAGTAAATGGGCAGAGACTAAGGTCAGGTTTGAGGATTACATGGAGCAGTAAAAATTAAAAGGTAACCACAAAGAAGTGCTAAAGCATCTTAGAATACTGAGTGGTTGGGAGATGAAATGGCAGATGAAATTCAGTATTATAAAATGAAAGAGCCCAAATAACATCTATATATTGCCCTTTCAGCCCCTCAAAGATGGTTTGCTTTGGTTTTCAAAATGGGGATATTCTGAAAGCCTATAGGATTACTTCATAACTTCTTACTGCTGAACTCTTTCCTTGTCAAAACATCTTGCCATGCTACATCAAATACCATCTTTCAAGACAGACTACAGTCACCCTGGCCCTGGCCCCTGCCTCAGAACTGCTGCTGTGCAGAGAACGGGCAAGGCAGGGAAGACCCTTCCTGCCTGGCTCCAGGTGCTGCATCAGCAGCTGCCCGCTGCAGGGGCAGGGCACAGCCCTGACACCGGGGCTGGCTCAAAGCTCTGAGGCTGATCTGCACAGCTCCCTCCAGATGCGGTGGCCAGGTCCATGCCATCTAAAAAAATTCTGGTCTCTCATGTCCCTGGCCACCTCTCATCACCAGGCACTTCGATGCAAGGACAGCCCCCGAGCAGGAGAGGGAGGTTCTGTGGCATCACACCACTGCCAGGCGTGCTGAACACACGTGGCTCTCTGTGCCACAGGGTGCCCAGCCCGTGCCTTGTCTCACTGTCCCATGTCCCTGGCAGCTCCCTGTCCTGTGCCACGGAGGTACAGGCTCCACACAGGCTTGCCCTCCTTCCCATGCCCCCTTGGCTCTGCACCTGGCCTTGTGGAGCACTGCACAGTGGTGCAGGTGGGCTCAGCACTGCCTTGAGCAGACGTGGCAGAGCCAGGCTGGCTGGCAAGCACATACTCTCCCCTCTCTCCAGGAGCTTCATCTCTGCTCCCAAATTATGGGAACAGTCGCACAGTCAGCCCAAGCACAAGGAGCAGATCCCAGCGCCAGTGATGCAGCTGGCAAATTACTCTGGCTCTGTCAGAAGCAATGCCAGGGAGAGGGTGTCAGGAGAATGGCATCAAGACAGCCCTTGAGGTGGAGGAGTGGCTGGAAATGAAATCAACATTCCGCAGTCTCAGAGGACTATGAGCCCTGGTCTCCATGTGGGCCAAACCAACATTGACTGAAGTCCTACCCCAGACTTGGATCAGGCCATTCCAGTCTCTGCAGCAGCCGGGTATATGCTTGGCAGCTGTCAGGCATCTAGAGAGAAGCTGTCAGCACATCCCCCTCAGTTTCATAGTTTCTAGGCTAAACAACTCCAGCTCATTTAGGCTTTTACCATAAGCTGCTTTGGCCAAAACTCCCTCTTAAGGGAACTGTATTGGGTTTGCATGGCAGGGTTTTGGTAGGGCGTGGTGCAGGGAAGGCTTCTGTAAGAAGCTTCTAGAAGCTTCCCCCACGTCCAGGAGAGCCAAAGCCAGCTGACCCTGAGACAGACCTGCTGTGGCAAGGCAGAGCCCATCAGCAGTGGTAGCAGTGCCTCTGGGATTCAAGGAGGGGAAAATCTGTGCACAGCATCAGCCAGAGAGGAGAGTGAGGGTCTATGAGAGCAACAGCCCTGCAGTCCCTGCAGTGCAGAAGGAATGAGAGGAGGTGCCCCAAGTGCTGGAGCAGGGATTCTTTTGCAGCCTGTGGGGTTCAGGGGTAGCAGGGACCCACCTACAGCCACAAAAGATCCATGCAGGAGCAGAGACCCACCTGTAGCCTATGGAGGAACCCATGTGAGAGCAGAGGAAGAGTGTGAGGACCCTCCTCTGAGAAAGAGGTAGTGGCAGAGGCATGCTGTGATGAGTTGATCCCATTCCCTGTCCCACTGCACTGATGAGGGGGAGGAGGGAGAGAACTGGGGAGTGAAGCTAAGCTGGGGAAGAAAGAAGGAGTGGTTTTATGATTTGGTTTTATTTCTCATTACCCTACTTTGACTTGATTGGTAATAAATTAAACTAATTTCCCAAAATTGAGTCTGTTTTGCCCATGACAATAACTGGTGAGTGAGCTCTCCCTGTCCTTAGCTCAATCCATGAGTGTTTCATTGTACTTTCTCTTCCCTGCCCAGCTGAGGGCATGAGTGATGGGGCAGCTTTGATGGGCACCTGGTATCCAGCCATGGTCATCCCAGTGAGTTTTCCAGCCAGTCCCAGGTGAGTTTTCTCCCTCCCTATAGCCCAAGCCCCTAAATGGACACCAAACCCAGAAGATATGCCAGTACTAACAGGCAGAAGATTGGGCATCAGAGCCAGGGCAGGTTTCTGGCAGGCTGTGTGTCCCTTGTAGAGGACACCCCCTTTTCGTATGGCAGCTGGTCACTACAGAGCAGTGTCTGCCTCGGGGTGCAGTGTTTGCCCAGTGCTCCCATTCTCTTGATGAAGTGGGTTAGTCTTTCCTGCCTCACATTCAGTGCTTTGTGCTTTTATCTGAGCAATAACAAGTAAACTTCTTTCCCAGGAATGGGCTTTGAGAGAGCTGCTAGTCAACTTTCACCAGTTGTGTGTTCACTGACCATGACAGTGCTGAATAGTTTTGCTGGTGATAGACCTGTCAGATAGATCACTTTTCAGCTTTACCAGGCTCTTAGCTCTGGTGGCTTCATGTGGTGTAAATGATCTGGGAAAGGGCTGAGTGGTAACATTATCATGAATATATTGACACATTGAAAACCCACATCTCAAACACCATATGCTGTGTAGTCTGCTGATCCATCTCCTCCACCGGCCCGAGACTCTCTGCTCATCCCTGCCATTCCAGCGAGGTGTTTCTCCTCAGAGCCCTGCAAGAACTCCGGGACTGAGTGCCAGCTGAGGGGTTTGTGAGGCACTGCCTCTCCTCCACGTTTTTTTCCGTCTCGGACGAGACGGGATCCCTGTTCTGTTCCGTTGTTAATACTGTAGTTATTGTTGTTGGTTTACCTTTATATATATATATATATATTAGTAAAGAACTGTTATTCCTATCCCCATATCTCTGCCTGAGAACTCCGTGTTTTCGAGATATAATAATTTGGAGGGAGAGGGTGGGGGCTTACAATTTTTTTTCTGCCTTCCCTGACAGATAACTGTCTCTAAAACCGGGACACATTATCATGAATATATTGACACACTGAAAACCCACATCTCAAACACCATATGCTGTGTAGTTGTCCCATATGAAAAGGGTAAAAAAGAAATGATCAGCTGTGTAAGATGACCAGATTCTCCTGTGTTGCAGATGGTGCAGTGCAGATAGACAGCAAACTGTCATTACTTGTTTCTTACAATAGAAGCTAGGAAGAGCCAGAAGAAGTAATTGAGCATCTGGTCTAAATGCAACAGAATAAATTACTCTCCACAATGCACATAATTACACAGCAAAACTCTTGACTTCACAATGCCCTGTGATAAAAGGAAGTATAGATGTCTGTTCTTGGGCAGCACGGAATTCCCAAAATCCAATTATGCAGCAGATGGTAAAAAGATGCCATCACAAAATAAATAAACACAGAAGGAGGATCGGGAGTTATTAATGATTAGTGCGTATTAATGGTTAGCAGACTGACTTTCCACATTTAATAAAGTTCAAGTGTTGATAAAGTGCTGATATCCATAGACTGGTGACAGGTCTGAGCCTGAGACTGTTCCTTGGCTGAGGACAACAGGGGACTTCCCTGTAGCAGCTTTATAGAAAATGTCTGTAGTTTGCTGTACCTTTGCCCTCCATTATTATTATCACAGGGAATCAGTGTGTTAATTCCCACTTCCATGGGAGAGAAATGGAAGATACAGCAGCCAGCACACAGACATGACAAAGAGGATGGGAATGAACCCTCACAACAACTGTGGACATTTCCTTTCAGTGAACGTGGAGACAGCTAATGTGAAGCAGCAGCCAGGAAGCCCTGGAGAGAGGAGATGGTGGGCGGGCATGGGGCTGGTTGGGAGACAGGGTCTTGGAGTGCAGGGGCAGGTCAGGCATTCACACCCTGCCCAGCCCTCCTCTAGGCCAGCCAGCAATGGATGGAAGGGCAGTGTTCACCAGGAAAGGCCATCTGAGTCACAGCTGCCGTTGCCAGCTGCTCCCATAGGCACAGCCAGGTCACAGGTGGTCATGGGAGGCTCTGGAGCGGGAAAAGGGAGCAGTCAGAACATGGAGGAAATAATTGCATGAGTGCTATGTCCCAGGAGAGGTACAGTCACAGAGGTCCAGGACCCCCAGGTCAGGACCCAGGACCCTGGCACTTTGCAGCCTGCAGGCCAGGCTGTAGAGGTGAGGCTGGGATCTTGAGGCTGCTGCTGGATTTCCCCACTGGATTCTAAGTACCAGGCACTGCAAGGCATATAATACAATTTAGATGCATTAGTGCCTGATTTGTGACTGAAAATTGAATTTTGCCTGGCCAAAATCCCAAATGTTTAAATGATAATTAAATGTGTGTGGAGAGTTTGCACTCTCAGTATTTATTATTTATAGTATGAACCCACAAATGCAAATGCCATCACCTGCTCCCAAAGCACACCATGCACCCTGTGCACAGTCACTGAATTCCCAGGATTGTCCTAAGTGCCACAGCATGTCCTTTCCCATGTCCAGCACCAATGTGGAAGGTGTGTGAAGCCTGGGAATGCCAGCCAGCCAACAGTGATGCCTGGGGTGATCAGACAGAAAATTCCCCAATCACAGCCTAATTCTCACCCTGCACAAGGATAGGGCAGCACCCTGGAGCACCCTGGAAAAAGGACATAGAGCCTGAACCACTTTTAAGTAGTTTGGGGGAAGGATGCAGAATAAACTGTCCCACAGTGCTAATGGACACCTGTTTCTTCTATCAAAAAAATTGCATTACTCACTGATATCTAACACTGACAGCACTGAGCTTTTCAAATAATGTGTCTGAGAACTCCTGTGCAGGCCAGAGCAGTGCTGGGCAAGCCAGGGATCCTTGCCTGGTGGCAAAGACAGGCTATGGAGCAGTCAACATTAACACCAATAGCTAGCTCTGCAATAACCAAGTGGTTCTCACAGCGACCAAGTGAGAATGGACCTTGCAGAGAAGCCATAACTGGCAAACTGCTCCTGTAAAACCGCTCGCAGTCACAGCTTTACAGTTGCCAGCTCTACCCTTGGCTTTCCTGAAGTTCCCTCCCTGTAATGCAGACAGAGGGAGAAGGAGCTTTGAAACAGGACTCTGCTAGGAAAGCAACATCAGGCTCACCCTCCTCCTCACTGCTGTGGACTGCAGCAGCAGCAATGAAGCTCAGCACAGGAAAGAGGCAGTCCTGATCTGCCAAGAGCATCTGAAAAGCAGGATTTGACAACCCACATGGGACCACTTTGATCACCTCACCTGCCATGCAGCTGCAGAGTTAACATGAATTCTGACAAGCTTCAGTTTTCACTGAGATGGAACTTGCCTTTTGTACACTGGTGCTGCGGATTAAATCCTTCACATGGCAACATGACTACCCTGGTCTTCCACAGCTCTCCCCAAAGCACAGATGAGTTCTCCTGTAACTAGGAAAGGCCTTTTGAAGTGACCAAGTAAAGACTTCTAGGGGCCCCAGGACACTGAACTGTGGGGATGTGTGCCCATGTCTGCGCACACGCACACACCGATGTGTTTTTGCTGTGGGCTGACCTCATCCAGGGCATGATCTAAGCTGCCATTTGGGTCCAGCTATGCTACACAGCAGGACAACATAGGCTGCAGCCAGGACATCAACTGGACAGAGAGGAGCCTCAAGAATTCCCAAGTCTGCCCAAAACCACAGCTAGGCTGAGCCACCTCAGCAGCCCCTTGGAACCACAGGTCCCATCTCGGCTTGACTCTTCCTTTCAAGTCTGCATTGCTCACAGAAAGTAGTAGGTTACTGCTGTAAGGTAACAGAGGATGATTTGGGTTCATTTCCTTATTTCTCTACTGCTTCATTAGGCACATCCAGGGCTGCCTCTCCTGGGGTGGGGCAGACCCCATGCCCGTGTCCTCAGGCACGTGTGTCGGAGCACCTTGGAGGGTCAGAGCACGCCCAGGTGCAGAGGAGCTGTGGGACTGTGCTGGTGGCACCAGCATCTGTCGGTGAGCAGCAGTCACGACACCGGTGCCGCTCGCGGGACGTGACCGCGGGCCCCAGCCCAGGACCTGAGCCTGCGTGCGGAGCCTCCCGTGCTGGGGAGAGGGGGCGCCGGGGGTTACTGGGGTACAGCATGGAAACAGTGGGCACTGGGGGCTCCTGGGGATGCAGCACGGAGAGAGTGGACGCTCAGGGGTGCTGGGGGTGCAGCCTGCGGCGGGGCGCTGGGGGCTTCTGGAGAACGGTATCGGGAGCGGCGCTGGTGGCTCCAGGGCCCGGTAACAGCGCGGGCGGTACCGGCGGTACCGGCGGTACCGGCGGTGCAGGGGCACGGCTCGGGGGGCTGAGGGCGGTGCCGGCCACTCCGGGGTACGGCTGAGAGGCGGTGCCGGAGCCGCCGCGGTGCCGGAGCCGCTGCGGCGGCGCTCGG
>VWYI01015141.1:49072-66306 GCA_013399455.1 Anthoscopus minutus
GCCCCGCTCCGTCCCGCGGTGCAGGGAGCCGGGCCGGTGCCAGGGCCGCCGCCCGGCCGGGCCGCAGCCCTCACCGCCATGGCCCGAGTCTCGGCGATGATCAGCCCGGTCCTGGTCCTCTTCGGTTGCGATCTGTGTTTCGTGCGAGCCAGTAAGTGCGGCCGGGCCGGGAGGGCACGGGGGCTGCGGCGCCGCGGGGCTGGCGCCCTCCGGGCGGGGACACTGCGCCGGGAACCCTCCCCTGCCGTGGGCTGCAGTCCTCGCCACGTACCCGCGCCGGCCTCACTGCATCCCTGGCGTGGCCTTTGCCGCGATCCCCGAGAACTCCTCGGGCACCCCCGGGCCCCGCAGCCTCCGAGTCACCTGTGCCTTCGACCGTGTCCCCTCCCAGGGGGACGGCTGCTGCCGCGCTGCCCTTCCCGGGGGCTGCCAAGGGCTCCCGGCGGGGTGCGGGTGGGAGCGGGCGCTCTGCGGAGCGCGGCCCCCACGTCCCGTCCTGCCCTGAGGGAGGTCCTGCCCCGGGCAGGGACACTCCGGGCTGCGGCGGGTTGGGGCCGGCCGGGTGCCGGGGATCCTGTGCCTTCCTGCCGGTGTTCGCCGGAACATCCAGCTCGCCGCTGTCCTTGTGTCCTTTGACTCCTGGGATGGCCCGCTGTCAGCAGCCGCTTCCTTCTGTCTGTCTGCCCCTCGACAGGTCACTGAGATATCAAATCGAATTGCGAGTACCAGATGTGTTCTGCTACATTCTGCCGTGTTGCAAAACACGTACTGATGGATTCAGGAAGAGATGCAGTCAGGAGTGTTAAAAAGGGGCCACTTATTTTTAGATGTGCAGTCTGGTGCTTATTCCCTGCTGCAGCAGTAAGTTGGGCAAACATCTGGGTGCCCTTGAGCAGCAGCCCCAAGGGCACGGGCCGGGGGCCAGGGATGGTTCATCTCTGGATCTCAGAAGGATGGGGAGGGCACCGGTGCCCTTGTCCCTCTGCAGCACCACGTGTGCCAGCACCCCCCATCTGTCCGATCCGTTTGCTGACCCATGGAGCTGGGATGCATGGCACACCTGGTCCAGCTGCCCACCAGCCATCCCTCCCACTGGCCATCCCTCCCAGTGTCCAGCCACAGGCTGCAGTGCTGCTAGCTCCTGTACACTGACCAGCTCTTCTCACCCCTTAAGCAGGCCCGAAAGGAGCACACTGCTGTACAGACAGGGCAAAACCTGTGCCAGGCCTTAAGTAAGTGACTGTGATTTCTGTGGGGGTGCCCTTTTTGTAATATGGCTTTAATAAAAATTGAAGCTGGGTCATTTATAAGTGATGTTGAATCATTAGCAGTTAATGCATTGAGCTTAACAGTGGCACACTTTTCCCAGAGAGCCCAGCAGCATCTTGACTTTATAGCCAGAATGGCTTCAGAGAGCATGCTTTTTGGAGCCCTCGCATTCACAGGCCTTTATGGCAACAGCTCTGGCACAAAGCTGCTCTGATCTCAGCTGCAGAACAGGCTGGAGAGTATGAGATGCAATGTGGGGATTATATACAAAGCTTTGTCCTTTAGAGGTCTTGTAAGTACTTTGAGGTCTCATCTTGAATTTCACAGAATCCTGGAATGGTGTGGTTTGGAAAGGACCCTAAAGCCCATCTCATTCCACCCCCTGGTGTGGGCAGTGACACCTTCCACTAGCCCAGGTTGTTCCAGGTCCTGTCCAACCTGGCTTTGAGCACTTCCAGATGTGGGGCAGCCACGGCTTCCCTGGACAACCTCTGCCAGGCCCTCACCATCCTCACAGGGAAGAATTTCTTTCCAATATCCCATCTAACCCTGGCCTCTGTCAGTGAAAAGCCATCCCCTCCTTGTCCTGTCATTTTGTCCAAAGTCCCTCTCCATCTCTCTTGGAGTGCAATTGGGCACTGGAAAGGGCTCCATTATCTTACCAGAGCATTCTCTCCAGGATGAAAAACCTCAGTTCTCCTAGCCTGTCTCCAGAGCAGAGGTAATTTGGATTAAACATTGCTCTGTGTATCTCGAGTGAACTTCTCAAGTTCTGACTTCTGAGGCTTCTTGTCTTGTTTCTTCTGACGGGTGTCCAAATCCTGTGTGCTCAGAAATGTATTTTCTGCAGTTCATTCAGCATTAAACTGATCGAGGAACACTGGTTCTTCTGATGCAGAACTGTAGCCTGGACACCAGGTCTCTGTCTCACAGGCTCAGGGCTGCTGGTCTGGAGTGTGCACCGAGTGTGCTTAGGATGCAGGAGGTGTGGTACACTGACAAGCCACGTGCATTGTGCCCCCATGTCCTGTCACCCTTTTACTGCCAATGAGTGACAGTCCCTGCACAGGGCCTGTGCAAGTTCTGGCTAAATGCACTGGGACACTTGTCAGACCTGTGTGGGGTGGACTCAGCAGCATGGCTTGGGAATTGGTGCAGTGCCTCTGTTCTCAGATCATCAAGTGACTCAGTCCCAGGGCAGTGTTTCAACATCCACAGCCTGAAAACCTCAGCAGGGACAGGCTGGGCACCTCACAGAAGCCTAGAAAATTCTTGAGCAGAGCTGGACAGCTGCTACAAACTCCATCCACAAACTTCTGTGGTGCAGAGATGTCACCATCTCTTTATGTGTACGGGAGTCTTTAATTTCCTCACATACACTTAAAGACTGGTAGTCAAACTGCCCCCATTGTGCATATTCAGGACTTTAAAAATGCTGTAAGATGTGAAAAAACCACCTAATTCATTGCTGTGGATGGATCCTGTGAAGCACCATGTCCTGTTCTTGTCCCAAGGCCAGCTGGCAGGGTCTGGTCGTATCCATGGTATTAAACTCACGAGTTCCAAAGGAGGTACATCAGTGCTACTTGTGAGGAATGGGTTTCTGGCTTGTCCCAACTCCCAAGGTGTGCCCAAGAGTCATTTGGGCACATATTGGCTGGTACAGACCAAACTGGATCTTGGACCAATCTCCACCACTGGATTCTTGGGTTGTTCTGACCCCGTTGTGTTCACTGGCACAAACCTCGTTAGCTACCTAACTAGTGGTAACCTAGGACAGCTATTCTTACGCCTGAAGAGAAGCAGAAACATGCACCCATGCTTTGAAACACCTGTGCCTAGGATGGTGCAAGGGAGCAGTTGTTTGCTGGCTGGCAGGTGCTGCCTGCGCTTGGCTCTTAGCTGAGCAGCTGGGGCGGAAAACCAGTCAAGGGTGGCCCAGTGGAAAAGAGTCTGGGGGATGCTGGTTAAACATGATCTGGTCAAGAAAGCTAAGAGCATCCTGGCTTGTGCCAGCAATAGTGTGGCAGTGTTGCTGTAGTGGGAGCTTTTGTTGGCTCAGGCTTCTCCATCTGCTGTGCCACTCATCTCCTGGGGACAGGGTCACTAGGGAAGGTGCTGCCAGTAGCCTGAGCCAACATGCTGCCATTGGCAGGTGTTGGAGTGGCCCCATGGTGATGTGCAGGGCTGAGTGCCTGTTCTGACACATCTTCTTTTGCCTCTTTCCTGTGCCTTGCTGCGGTCTGTGCCTGGCTCACCCAGACAGGCCACCGTCCCCTGTCAACGTGACTGTGACACAGCTGAAGGCAAACTCTGCCACAGTCTCCTGGGATGTACCAGAGGGAGATGTGGTCATCGGCTATGCCATTCTACAGCAGGTATGTGGGGTCTGTCCCCAGGGGAGTGGGGGCACTCATTACCAGCATGCTCCTATGTCGGTCCTTCTGCCGCAGTCCGGTGTTCCTCTGGCATCTGCCCGAGGACATTCCTGCTGCTGAGCAGCCTTTGCCAGGGTGCCCCACCTGAGCCATCCATCCTGGTGGGATGCAGAAGACTGTGGGCTGCATTGAGGTAGTCCCTCCAATAGCTTCCCTGGGATTTCTCTAGGTAAGGATCGTGCTTCAGCCATGACATAACCCTTCTTTGCTTGCCTGGCTCCACCTATGCAGCCCTGGGTGATGGTGGCTTCTCCAGAGAGGAGCCTGGCTCTCAGGCCATGCAGGCATGCTGAATAGACAGTGCTGGCCAGTCTGGCCCACCCTGGGGTGGATGGTTGCCTGGGAAGAGAGGAGTGAGGACATAGCCCTGCAGCTGGGGGCCTGTGCCTCGTGCAGCTGGATGCAGCCTCCTGGGGGTGACAGCTCTTCCCTCCGGCAGAGGCAGGACGGGCAGATGCAGCGCTTCATCCGGGAGGTGAACACCACCAACCGTGCCTGTGTGCTGTGGGACCTGGCAGAGGATGCGGACTACATCATCCAGGTGCAGAGCATTGGCCTGTACGGGGAGAGCCAGGCTAGCAAGCGCGTCCACTTCCGCACCCTGAAGGAGACTGACCGCCTGCCTTCCAACAGCTCCAACCAAGGTGAGGCACCTGCTTCCAGCTCTGCCAGGTGCTGCTCATGGGGCCACACCTGGAGGCCTGTACAGCAGATGGGCAGGGATCAGCAGCCAGTGAGGAAGGTGCTGCACTGAACAGCAGGCTGCTGGGGACACAAAGGGTTGTACAGGCTGCTGTTGTGTCCACTGTATGTCTCCAATAATGTCCCCAAGCCATGGTTTGCAGCTCTCCTATCCCAGGTCTTGGCACCTGTTCAGCTGGGGAGGCTGGCCAGGACAGCTGCTGGGGCATGCCCAGCTGCTGCCTGTACGAAGCTACTACTGAACAGACTCTCAGATCTCCCAGACTGCAGAGGCTGCCAAAGGATAAATGACAGAGCGCCATGGTCTCCTTTACCATTCATATCTGTGTTGCCTTGGGGTTGCCTACATGCTGGTCTATGAGAGAGAATCCAGGAATCCAAGAGAGATGAGGCCCATAGAGAGCACAGGAATCTGTCTCCAGCACTAAACATGAGAGGGGTCTTGAGTATGGCAGGGCAAGCAGATGGCTGACTTTGCTCAGAACTTCTGTGTTAGACTGACCTGCCCTGCCCTGGTCACTGTGTAGACAGGCCTTAGTGATTACTGGCATGCATTGTGGAGTCTCTGCATGAGCCCAAACAAGCTGCTGGAATCCCTGACTACCTCTTCAGCAAGGACGGTTTATCTGACACAGGAAAGCCACAGGATGTCACCCCACAGCTTTCCGTGTTTGGGAGAGGTGGGCTTCTCTCTTTTGGAATTTCTCAAATCCTCCAGTATTGCCGGAGTGGGAGCTCTGCCACCAGCCCTCCTTGGGGTCTCTTCTCTGCAGGTGACATCACCATGGAAGGGCTGGACAAAGACCGGCAGCTGCAGACAGGCGAGATTATTATCATCGTGGCTGTGCTGCTCATGTGGGCAGGTGAGTGCCAAAAGCAGTGTTCTGGCAGGCTGAGGCAAAGGTACAGTCCATGGTTCACAAAGAGAATGTGGCTCAAGAGAGTGCAGAGGCACATTAGTGAGGGTCTGGCACCCTTCCAGTAGATGCATTGAGTCTCTGAAGGTGCTGAAGCCAGTGGGGTAAAAAGAACGACCACAGACACTTCTCAGCAGCAATGGCTTGGAGTATGTCAAAGAGCAGGAGACAGAATGGGACCTGGAATTACAGGGTGGGAGCATCCCAACTGACAGTGATGATTGTGTTGCTTGAACCTTAGATGTCGGGACTGATAACACTACTGCACTAGCTGGCAGAGGCTGTGCCTCTCAGTCTGCTAAAGCTGTAAAGTGGGTGATGTGCTCCTGTGCAGCACAATTAAAGCCAGTGCAGGCAGCAGGCTGCCCTGGGAGCATTGGAGCCTAGGAGGTAAGCTGGCTCCTGACTGGTCACATGCAGCCACTGTGAATGGGAAGTCATTGATCCCCTGCTCCCATCCCAGTAAATTTGGATTTTGTACTGTGATCTTGCAGAAATTCCTCCTTGCCTTGGCCTTGACAGTTTTCTAGGGCACTGGAAAAAAAATACAAGATGACTGCTGGTCACTTGGCCCAGGCTGATGTGTCAGGATGCCAGCTGGGAGGAGTCAGGCCCAGTCTGTGTGTGGATGTGTTATGACACATGGTGATAACATGGGGTGGATTGAGTGAGTCCACCAGCACGGTCACATTTAGGGTCATCGCTCCTGTGTCCAGGGTTCCCAGGTATGGGACATGCTGTGTGAGATGCATGCTGTGAAAGCATGACAGGGTGACTGACCCCACAGCCAGTCTGCACAGACAAAGGCAAAGGCTGGCTTTTATGAGGGTCACAGGCACCAGCTCAGTAACTTTAATGCCTTGCTGGAGGCACTCCCAAAACCCACGCATCTGCCCACTGACCTCACTGTCCCTGTTTGTGTGCCTCAGCATCTGCCTTTAGTGAGTGCTGAGCACCTCACGTGTGGCTCAGTGGCCTTAGCCACATCCATGCCTGTCTGCCCAAGGAAACTGGGCTGGCCACACATACGGAGGTACCTGGGGTGGTAAAGGCTGGTGCAGGTGGGGATGTGGGTTTGCAGCACCTCAAGGAGCCCTGGGCACAACTGCCCTGCAGCTGGGATGCTGTGGGGAGGGGAGACAGAGGCGGTGAGGGAGTCCTTCATGCAGCCTGTCTCTGGGCAGCGGTGATCGCCCTGTTCTGCAGACAGTACGATATCATCAAGGATAATGACTCCAACAATAACAAGGAGAAGACAAAGCCATCCTCAGAGCACAGCACGCCAGAGCGACCAAGTGGAGGGCTGCTGCGGAGCAAGGTGAGTGGGCAGGGTGGGCAAGAGGGATGGCATGGGGCACCTGCTGGGGCTTGCAGCCTGGACAGTCTGGCTCTCTGCAGAAAAGGAAACACCCTGGCTTGTGCTCTCACCCCAAAGACAAGGGCTTTTAGGGTTCATTGAGCCCTGATCTCTTGAGGCAGTTTGTGTGCCCAATGGGTGATTACAGGAGAAACACTGGAAGAGATGACAAGACAAAACAGCTAGGATAGCTCTTGCACTGCAGGGTGGTACCTGCCTGTCCAAGGCTGCACCTCCCCTGCACTGAGGGATAGGTCTGGCTCCTGCCTGTTGGACATGCTGTTCTCGTCGTTCCTGCACTGGTCTGTCACTGCTCACTCTCTGCCTTCACTGCAGATTGCTCTGCAGTGCCCCAAGTGATTCCAGAGCCCTTTCCTCAGCCTGGTGGAAGTGCTGTGCCAGGCTGTGGAGGGGGAGGGAGCAGTACCTTCATCTGGCTGTTCCCTCAGCACCTGACAGAGGTTTGTGCCTTTGTTACCTGCCAAAGACAGTGTTTTATAGCCCTGATGCTTTCATGGAACCATATGTTAGGGTTTTGCTTGTGTCTCATGAGCCACCTCTGTCAAGGGTGGGAACTCCCCACACCGTGTAGCCTGACTGCCACACTGACTCCAGCAAAACTTCCTGTTTGGACTTCAAGTTCCCAGTTCCCCTCCTCCAGATTTTTCAGCTTGCTGATTACTTCTTGCCAAAGAGATCCCTCCTCTTGGATATCCCCGCTTCAAACTGACCCTGATCTGCTGAGTTCTGCTGGTCTTGATGCCTGATGCAGGCTGAGTGGCTCTGACATAGGGTCTGATTCCAGGGGTGCAGCAAAGTAGGGTCTTAAAGCAGATTTTTCTCTCATAGAAGAAATCTCCCTCGGTCAATATCATCGAGGTGTAAGTGCAACACCAGCTCTGCCGTCTGGGATCTTGGGTGTCCTGCCAGAGCCAAAGCAGGCCTTGGAAGAAGAGGCAGCACCAGGCGCGCAGAGTGGAACTCAGCATGTGACGATCCATGTATCAGAACTGCTTTCCTGAGGGCACCTGGCTGGGGATGTGCATGGAGCCAGCTCCCAAGCCATGCATGCAGAGCGTGGCCCTGCCCATCCCACACACCTGCCCCTCCGCCCCTCCCGGTGGGAAGCACCAACTTGAGGACGGGTGGGAGCCACACCACTGGCTGGGATGGGAGGGAGCCAAGGGGAGCCAAGGGCTGATGCCGTAGCCTGAGGGGAGGTCTTGTCCCTGTGCACTGGCTTGGCCAAAGCCCTGGTTGCAGCTGTGGCTGCAGCTGTGGCACTGGACACCTGCCCAGCCTCAGGGGGCAGACCTTGCTCTCAGCTGCCTGTTTGGCCTTGGGGGGTTGCTTGCAGAGAGCAGGAGCTGCTCCCCTCAGGGTGCTGGGGCTGAGGAAATGGGCAGTACAGGCATTGCCCTAGCACTGCCAGGAGAGCCATGGCGAGGTGGTGGGAGGGTTTGTCTGTGGGGCTGGGCCCAGCCTGCACAGGGGATGGGTGCATTGCTGCTGGAGAGCAGGGCTCCACTGCACCCTGTCATGGCCGTGCAGGAGCTTCCAGTTCTCTGTCTACTGCAGAGAACAAAGACAAGAGGGACGATGAGGAGCTGGGGCTGTCACAGTGCCTGGCCAGCCCGCAGAGCCTGCAGCTGGGGCAGGGAGTGCTGGTGGAAGCCCCACGGGGCTGGGGGAATGGGCAGTGTCAGGGCATGGCTGTGGGTGTGGCTGTGCTATGTCCCCAGCAGGGCTCAATGCTGACACATTCAGGCTGTTTGAGGGAAGCTGCCAAGCACTTGAGCAGCACTGTGCCTGTGCTGCTGGAGGTGACAATGTGGTAAGGCCTACAAGGTCTCAGCTGGAGGGAATGGGGTAAAACAAGGAGGCTCCCTGCTGCCCTGTCTGCTGCTCTCCCTCCATGCTGTGCCAGACAGGCTCTGCAGCCCTGGACTCAAGCATCACAGAATCCAGCGTCTTCCAGGAATAAATCTCCCAGTAAAAGCACTTTAAGGACTTTTCCTTTCAGGTGCTGCTCGGCTCCTGCTGCAGGACTAGGCGGGCAAGGGACAGGATAAGCAACTCCTGTGGCAGGGTCTTTTCAATAAAAACACCCTGGCTCAAAGGCAGCATTAGAGCTGTAGGTCTCTGTGTGTGTCCGTGCATACATACATTTACAGGTTCTTGAATGCATGTGTCCTGGCCCGTAGGAGATCTGTTTGTGCATGCTGTGCAAGAGCTGGACGTCCTCCATGGTCACCTTGCACTCCTTTGGCCCTTGAGGGAGAGCTGCTGCTGCAAGCTGGGCCATGTGGTGCTGTCCCACTGCGGGTGATGTGGCTGCTTCTCTGCAGAGAGCAGAGATGTCCCAGCAGCAGGGCCAAGAAGGGGACATGGTCTGACCTGAGAGGCTGCTGGCCAGAGGGGCCTGCACTGCTCCCTGCTCAGGTGAGGAGAGGGGTACCTGAGGAGCAGCAGCACCATGGTGGCGGGATGCGACTGCTGCTGGCCTGTAACCTGGGCTGCAGGGAGCATGGTCACAGCTCCAGAGACACAAACCCCTTGCTTTGCCTACTAGGGTCTCTTTTTGAGGAGGTACATTAGAAAAACTCAGACTGTCGGGGAAATACAAAAGTTATAAGGATGTGCCCTGGAAAATATTTACAAGTTCTGTCTTGAAATGTCATAGCAGACATGTCTGCTATCATGAGACTTTTAGCCAGGCCAGAGGTACACACAAAGAATCAAAGGATCAGACAATGTAGCTGAAGTGAGGAACTAGGAAAGGCACCAAAAAGAGACAAAATGCAGAGGTTTTGACCACATAAAAAAAAGGAACACATAAAAAAAGTCTGACATTAAATGTAAAATCAGGATGTGTTGAGGAAAAAGCCCTTTCCCTCTGAAAAACCCAAACAAACAAAACAAAACAAACCCCAAACCAGACCCCAAGTCACCACTTCTCAGGCTACAGTGGTGCAGGAGGGCAGGGAAGTGCAGAGATGAATGCTGGAAGCTGAAGGCTTTACAGTGCCCTGCTCACCCTAACAAGTTATGTGTTGCTCTGTACTCCCAGCTGAGGGAGAAAAGGCATGAAACCACAATCAGTATGCAAAACCTCAACTGAAAAAAAAGCCATGCACAGCTCCTAACTGATCCATGGCATCCCAGCGCCTGAGGCATTCTCTGGGAGACCAGCCCTGCCACCCCAGCTGCAGCCAGTGATGGGTGCTCAGCTGGGCTGTCAGTGCCACCAGCATGAGAAGTGCAGCTGTGCAGAGATGTGACAGGGGCTTGGCCAGAACGCAGCTGTCACTTGCCAAACAAACCAAACATACTGCAGCCTCCCCTGCTCCATCTGGGGAAGGAAACCAAGTGCATGGCTTGCCTCTGTAGAGCACTGCTGGGGTGCAGCAGGGCAGAGACACTTCAGAACAGCTGGCACACAAGGGCTTGTGTCTGCCCTGGCCTCAGTGTGGTCAGCAGCACCTCCAATCAGTGCAGGTGACATGCACAGGTGCTCAAGACACTAGTACAGCACAGCCTGAACCTGCTCCTCCCAAGTCATAAAGGCACCCTGAGCAGTAGCAGCCCTCAGCACAAGGAAGAACTGCTCCCTCAGGGCTTGCAGCCAAGGACGATGTGGGAGTTCCAGGCTCCACTAGCTTGGGGCACAGCAACCCGCACCACAGGCAATGCAGGGGACAGTACCCTGCATGCTTATACATGGCACCCATCCAGCACTCAAACCCAAATAACAACAGTAAAAAACTCAGTTTATTTCTCTATAAAGGCAGAGCTTTCCTTTA
Organism: Anthoscopus minutus; assembly: GCA_013399455.1. NCBI lineage: Eukaryota > Metazoa > Chordata > Aves > Passeriformes > Paridae > Anthoscopus > Anthoscopus minutus. The sequence continues at coordinate 59,559 of VWYI01015141.1, forward strand.
AAAACCATGTCATTTCACTTGTGAGAGGATATGGGGTTGAACTGCAGGGGCAAGGCCTGCATCACATACTGCTCCAGGCCAAGAGCTGTTGCTCCCTGAGGGTGTACATCCTGCATCAGGCAGGCTCAGAGCATGCAGGGTGGTCCTGCATGGCCTGGGAGTGAGCAGAGTGAGGAGCCTGGGTCCCCTAGCCCCAGCTGGGAGCAGCTGCAGCTCGAGGTGGTTCATGCACGCAGCACAGGACAAGGAGCAGGTGTTGCAGCCTGTGCACTCCATGGCAGCAGTGCCGGCAGCCCCCAAACCGGGAGGGCACTGCCAGGGCAGCAGCAGGCACTGGCTGGCCCAGGTGCAGGCACAGGGTGAATCCTGAGTGGCTGGTCCGTTGTTGTAGAGATTTGGCTTAGCCCAGGGGAGTGTCGGGGCCAGCAGTCCCGAGGCCAGTGCTGGGGGAGCACCCAACCCCTCCCAGCACCGTCCAGCTGTCTGGGGGTGGCCCCAGGCGGTAGCACAGCAGCTGTGCTGTAGGAGGGTTCGATGGGGGCACAAGAGGTATTAATTCTGAAATGTGAGACAAAGGAAGCCATGGACCATAAGGTGTGACCCCACACTGACTGCAAGGGGAAGCAGACATTCACAGGTGAGCCCCCCCTTGCCTTACAGAGGACATGCTGGGGGTTTAGACAATGCAGCACTGAATAAACTTACCTGCTGGGCTGTGGGCTCCCCTCTCCAGCTCCTCCATGCTGCTTTGGAAGAGAACACAGCATCCATCATACCCCAAGCATGGCCTCCTGAGAGACACGGCATGCTCATGACCCTGTCACAGCAGGAATGGCACAGCAGCAGCAGGCACTGGGAGTCCAGAAGGCCCTAAGGCCCCTTGCTACCAAACTCTCTTCCCAGGCCAGCCTGTCCCAAGATTGCAAAGCTACATCTCCTTCCCCTCAGGAGCCCCATGTCCAAAAGGTGGTGCTTCACTGGACTACACATACAGCTCCACTCTGTGCACACACTGGCTCCTGGGTGACAATGGCTCAACCCAAGCTCAGACCTGCCAGACCCCAGCTGGACCCGCTGCCATGTAGATGGAGAACAGCCACAATGGAACGGGCCTCACAGGCCCACCACCTACACTTCTGCAAACCTGCAGGTTAGTCCTCTGCTGCTGGACTGTTCCATCAGCTCCTCCCCAGTACAGGATACACACCATCAAGCTCAGCCCACAGCCCCAGTCCACTCAGAAGTCAGCATGACCGAGCCTCCATCCTGGTCCAACACCCAGGGAAGTCAGTGGGAGAAGAAAGACAACTGAGTCCCATGTGAGAGGCATGTCTGGACAGGCTGGCCTCAGCAAAAACTGACAAAAACAGAGTAAGAAACATCTCTGGATGCATCCTGGGCATCAGCATATGTCTCCCACAACTCTGCTGTAAAAACTGGACTGCATGATCTGCTCCACCACTCAACCAACCCTCTGTTCACTTGAGCTCTCAGCTAATAGAAGCAGAGAAAGACCAGGAAGCTTCCTCCTTGATTCCATGCAGCTCTCCTCCATGATCCCACCATGCCCATGGCCCAAGCAGCTCCCCTTGCATTGGGCACAGAGAAGGAAACAAGACAGGGTTCATCAGAGAGATCCATGAATACAAACAGCAGCTCACCACCTACCCAGCTAAGGTTTCACTGACATTATCATCTTCCTCCTCCTTCTCCTCCTCCTGGCAAACAAACAAACAAAAACCCACCATGACATCTCATTGCATGGGGCAGGTTTCTGCCAGGAGCGAGACTGGGCTGCTCAGACCGCGTCTGGCCCCTTCACAAGACAGTCACTCCCCAGGCACAGTACAAAGGCTTCCCGTAAGTAGTGAGGGGAAGACGGGAGTGCTGGGCTGCCAGAACCCTCTGGGCTTGGAAACACAGACAGGCCATAGCTTGTCCCCTTCAGGTGCAAAGCCCCAAATGCAAGCTGTGAGCATGGACCATGCAGACAGAGCTGCTGACACAGTGCACCTCTGCCCAGGGACTGTGGTGGGTGGGCACACCCTGCAGCTGGAGGGGCAGGCAGAGACTACCAGGAGCAGGCTGCACACAGGTAAAACCCCAAGCACCGCCAGGCTGGTCTCACACTGGAAGCATGAGGCCACAGACCAAGCATCCAGAAGCTCCCAGACAGGGACACAGTGAGACCAGTATGACAAGACTCCAATTGCTGTAGCCATGCAGGAGGTGCAGTGCAGATGGGCTGGGCTGAGCCTTAGCCCAGGCTGGCAGAATGATGATCCAGGGGTCCTCTCCTTCAGAGGCAGCTCTTACCCCAGCCATGAAACCAGGTGTGCTGCCCAGGTCCCAGTGTGACAGGGCCAGCAGAGCAGGGCTAAGGCTGCAGCAGGGCTGGGCCTGACAGCAGAGCTCCTGGAGCACAGACACCAAGGAACTGCACCAGCTGTGTGAGCCAGATAGCACAGTGCACCTCCTCACATCAGGCTGCCATGTGTGATGGGGGCTGTGCAGGTATCAACAGGGCTCTGGGAAGGCAGGAGCAGGGAGCTGCAGAGGGGTCACTCTGTCCTTGCCCTAATTCCAGACAGCCCTGGGCAGGGGCCTGACTTGCACATACTATACCCCAAACTGGTGTCTGTGTGTGCTCCCTGGGGGGGCTGGCTCACAGGCTCTGCCAGCCTCACTGCTCTCCAAGACACATGAAGGGTGAAGGGGCTGATCCTGCCTAGAGCCTGGCATGGGGCAAAAGCAGCAGAGTTAGTGCCTGAAACCTGCAGAAAGCCCAGCTGGGAATGTACAGGCAAGACTGTGGGTGAGGAACAGGGAATCCCTGCTCTGCTGGCAGGAAGGTACAAACAAGGGTGAGGGGTCACTGCTCAGGGCTAGTGACCTGAGCTTGGCTACAGCTCAGGCAATGCACAGCAGTTCAGCACAGAGAGCAGGTATACCTCCCACCCCAGCCAGAGAGGGGGGACTGCCAGAGAACACAACCATAAGGACAACTCTCCCTGCTTGGTGCATTTCACCAGCCAGGCAGCAAGCCATCTCCCCTGCACACGGCCCAGGACAGGATCCCACACCAGAGACACTAATTCCAGGGCTATGCAGAGACACATGTGAGAAATTCCTCCTACCTGCATGTGTTGCTTCCCAGAGATCAAGTGCCATCTGAAAGGCCTGGGCTACAGTCAGAGTCACAGCCTGGGCCTGTGCATATGAAAGAGAGGGAATGCCTGCTTCCACCGGGGTCCTCAATCCAGGATAACCCCACTGCCACGAAATCTGAGACCCCCCAGCATCCCTTGCTGCCTTTCTCTGCAGAATACACAGATGGAAGGCCAGAGCTCAGTTCTGTGTCCATCTGCCCCTGGGGGCCAGCCACCCTCAGGAGCTGGGACAGGAAATCCCCCTTTGCTCTCCCCCTGCCTCTGCAGCACACGAGCATACCTGCTCCCTGTGAACCAGCTGAGGGTCGCAGAGGTAAAGGCCTTCTCTCACTGAAGGGAAAGAAAGCAGGCCCTTGCTCCCCCCTGTACCTCCCAGGGCCAAGAGCAGAAGGCAAGTGCTTACAATCTTCTTCTTGGGTGAGAGGAAGGCATGGCACTCCAGTGCCCCGTTCTCCTGGCTCTGGGCAACATAAGCAAAGACTTTGTTCTGCAGCTTGTCTGTCGTGCAGTAGGAGATCCTGTGGGCAGAGAGGAGCTGTCAGGACATTCCAGGATCCCAGCATGGGACTTCTGCTGCACTCCCAGCACATCAGCAAGCACTGCTGGCAACCTGAGGCTTTCACCTGCCTGAGTTGACCAGGCAGCCCAAACCCCCAGCAAGGGCCAGAGGCTGCCTGGTACCTGCAGCAGGTAAGAGATGACTGCATCCACAGGCACTCCCTCCTGTGCCATCCCAGAGTTCCCTGTAGCTTTCTGATGGCCAGCTCAACCAAGCATGTGAACTGAAGCTTTGGGACAAGCCTTGGCACAGAAGGGGGGGTGATTGCCTCCAAGGACACAGCTGGAGGCCAGGCAGAGGGATGGTCTGACCTGGCACATCAGCTCTGGTGCTGAGACCTACATTTTGCAGCAAAGAGATGTCCTGCCTCTGCTTCCCATCTAGCCACCAGACTGCACACTTACTGCACCCACACACCCCCAACCCAGCCAAAGGACAAGTGGCAGCACGAGAAATCAACACCAGCTCTCACAGCAACTGCCTTTAGCTCACCCAAGTAAGCTGCAGCTTCTGGCATCCTGCAGCCAGAAGAGTGGTCCCACAGCAGTGGAGACAGACATGCAGTCCTGTCCTAACTGTGGGGCTTTCCAATCACAACTCTCAAAATCCTGCTGAATGCCAGAAGACAAGCAGGGCACAGGGAGATGAGGGATGGGTTGGTGAGTTCAAGGCCACCCAGGGCCCTGCCTACACAGCCTCAAGCAGTGCTGGGAGCACAGCAGAGAGAGGGCACAGGTCTCAGGGAGCCAAGGAAAGACCTAAACTTGAAGGTACTGCTGACAGAAGGTCCGGCCCTCCCTGTCTGCTCAAATTCCCATCAGTCATCAGCTGGCTGCTGGGGTCCACCCAGACCACACCCAAGACATGCCCACCTGTAGATGGAGATGTTCTCCACCATCTCCTTAGTGTCTGCATCCTGCAGTGAGATGCCCCTTGGAGACACTGTCAGAATCACCTTCTGAAACTTGCGAGCTCCGACCTGTGCCTGGCAGTGGAAAAACACCAGCAATCTCTGCAAACCTGGCAAGGGCCTTCACCTCATCCCCTTGCTGGAAGGAGCCCTGCAGACTCTGTACAGAATCACTCACTTGGATACTTGCTGCAAAGGCTCCTGCTGTAGGGATGGGACAGCAGTCTGGCAATCAGGCATGCCCTGCACAGACCACTCTTCAAATCTGTTCACACTACTGCCACACACAGAGGAAGGGACAGACCCCACCTCTCCCAGTACTTCACCCTCCTCTCTGCTATGGCAGGCACAGCTCTGCTCCCAGCCAGGTTCAGGTGTGGGAGCAGGTGGCTGGGGCTGTCCTGCAGGAAGACAGCTTCCCCACAGCACACAGGCAGACACCAGTAGCCTCTTGCACACCACCCTCCTCTTGGGAAGGGCACAGTCCCTCACTGAGGTTCAGGCACTTCCCAGAGTGCAGGGGCTCTGAGCTCAGCACACCAGAGCCCCAGGACTGGGTCTCACCGTGGCCACGATCCTGCGGATGGCGGCAGCAGCCATGTCTTCTCCTTTTGGTTTTTCTACCAGTGTCATGCCCAGATACTTGAGGGTGAAGCACATCCCCTCAAGCAGTGGCTCCTGCATGTCAGCCCAGCTCTCAGGAAGCTCTGCAAAGACAAAAGCCCTTAGAACCCATGTACCAGCACCTCCACAGCTAGTCCTGCCAGAGCCATCCCACTCATGGCTCCCAGCAGCAGTGTTGCTCCCTGCCCCCAGCAGGACATTCTCCCAGCTCTGTGACACTCTCGTAAGAGGAACAGGAGTGGGCAGTTCACCCTTGAGGCTTTAGTCCTCTAGCTTTGGAAGACCAGGCTCTGCATATCTGCCTCTGCATATTTGCATAGAACTGAGGATGCTGAAGCCCTCATTGCTGTCTGCAAAAACCTTGCGTTCCTGGGTCTCATCTGTTTCATTACAAATAAAATGTTCTCTGTAGTGCATTCACCTCAGTCACCTGAGCTGCTGGCACATCTGAAGAGCAGCAGCATTCACTGCCAGGCTCAGATCAAGATCCCCAGATTGGCCCAGTGTAAGCGAAGCCAAACCCCTTGGCATCTTATCTACAGCAGCAGGCTGCCAGAGCAGGGGCAGCTTAGTCAGCACTCGTGATCCAGGCTGGGGTGACTGGGAAGCAAATGCACAGAGATGCTTTGTTAAGAAAGAGATGGGAATTGCCAAGGTATGTACTATTCACACTAAGCTAATAATTTTCAGGGTTATTTTCACCTCTTCCCTGGGATTTGCTCCCTGAGCATTACTGGCACACTTGCAGAAGGGTCCAACTCATAATTGGAATACTCTGAACCCACAGGGAAATCAGGAGACCTTATTTGCAAAGCATACTCTTGCACAAGTGATAACTATCAAGGAGGCTGCCTGGTGCCATGCAGGCACCAGTGACCTCCATCCTGCACAGAGGAACCCTGTGCCACTCCAAACTCTGAGGACAGTCCATGTATACCAGCGCTGCCAGGGCAAGTGTTGCTGCACCAGCAAGGCCTTGGGCAGCTGACTGAGAACAACCAGACATGGCCCTCCTGTGCCACAGGGTGCCTGCAGGGTCATGGAATCATGGAGCAGTTTGGGTGGGAAAGCACCTTAAAGCTCGTCCAGTTTCACTCCCACAGGCAGGGACACCTTTCACTAGACTAGGCTGCATGCAGTTCCCTGGCGTGGGCGGCCTCGATTCACAAATGGGGCAGGAATCGGCAGCCCGGACAGAGGGGCAGGGAAGGCCGAGTGGGAAGCTGCAGCCCTACGGTGCGCACGGCCGGCAGGGCCCGACCTCCTCGCCTCCGCCAACCCGGCTACCCCTACAGCCGCTCGCGGCCCCCGCTCCGTTCCTCCAGGCCCCTCCGGCCGCCTTGCAGCAGGCAGCGGCCGAATTCCGAGTCCGACTGCGGGCTCCCTGCCCGGAGCGATGCCCGGGCCCCCCGCACCCGTCCACACTCACTGCGTCGCCGACGGAGTCCCAGGCCGTGCCGGGCGAGGCGCGGGCTCCGAAGCACG
>VWYI01015141.1:66922-106637 GCA_013399455.1 Anthoscopus minutus
CGGGCCCGGCCGGGTTGGGTTGGAGAGAGCGGCCCTCAGCGGTCTGGGACGTGTAGCGGCGATGCTGAGGCTGTAGTGGGACAGCTGAGCAGGGACAGCTGAGCAGTGTGTGCCGTCTGCCCACTGGGGCCTGTTGTGCTCACTGGGGCTTGTTGAGTATCCGCTAAGCTGTGTGTGCCCGTAGGACGGGACGGCGCGGGTGACCTGCATGGCCTGGTCCGCCAGCAGTGCCCGGTTCGCCGTGTGCACGGCGGAGCGCGTGGTGCTGCTCTACGACGAGCAGGGCGAGCGGCGCGACAAGTTCTCCACAAAGCCGGCAGACGCCAAGGTGAGCGGAGCCGGGCGGGAGCAGGGGCCGGGGCCGGGGCAGCCGACCTTCCCACGGTGACACCGACCCTCTCCGCAGTACGGCAGGAAGAGCTACGTCGTCAAAGGCATGGCCTTCTCCCCGGACTCCACCAAACTGGCCATCGGGCAGACGGACAACATTGTCTATGTATACAGGATCGGCGAGGAGTGGTGAGTGTGCGATGGGGTCCAGCGTGTTCCATTCTGCCCTACCATGGGCTCCCTTAGCCGGATCCTCTCCCTGGCACACACTGCAGTGCTCATCACCTGGCCCGCAGGGGACACGCAGGTGTCCGCGGGGAGCAGCAGTGGAGGTTTCCTCGGCAGGGCGCTTCTGGAGCCCGGGCTGTGCATGCAGCTTGCTGGAGCCCATGTTGCCATCGTATGTCACAGCTGTGGAGCCTGGGCACACACTTGGCCCACTGCAGCCTCATTTGCTGGCAGGAATTGTGCTAACAGCACGCAGAAGGGCAGTTTGCCAGAATTTTGGAAGCTGAGAAACTGGGGATCTTTATGATTTTTTGCCTCAAGTTGTGATAGACTAGCAGCATGCAAAACTTCCATGGACTGTATGGCAATATCAAACCAGACTCTGTATAAACAGTAAGGCAGCCAAAATGTGTAGTGTTGCTGATAGTAACTTTTGTTTATATTTTTCTGCAGGGGTGACAAGAAGGTGATATGCAACAAGTTTATCCAAACGGTGAGACCCAGACTTCTGTTTGACCCCATTTTATCCAGCATATGTAGGAAAAGACAGAGATCTCTCTGCTCATACTCACTGGTGTACTTGGCCAAACTGTCCTTGACCTTTAAAGATCCTATGAGAATCTCTGAATTCTGAGGCACATATTCCTCATGAAGTTTCAGAGATGTTCTAATGCCTAGGTACAACAGAGTGAACTGCTGGACAATCAGTGCAATCAGTTACAAAACTTTGGGGGCTACTTTAAGCATCTGTGGACAGACTTTTAAGGGAGTTGAAAGGGAAAAAAACAAGACACTCAGAGCCCAGCTATTTTTCACAGGTTTGCAACTCTAAACTACAATGTTGTTTATTAAACAAAATGCAAAGCGTGTAGAATTCAAACTGTGCAATTTCCGCATGCTCAATTGCTTTAGGTATCTGATTTCTGTCAGGTTTGCTCCTTGGCCACCTTTGTGCTCTGCTGCTCTGGCTCTGACTGGCTGTGTCAGAGAGCAGTCTGCCCAGTAAGTGTTTACCAAGGCTTGCCCTGAGATCTGTCTGGAAAAGGCAAAGGTATTACAAATTCCTTGCACAGAATGTCATCAGAGTGAGAAAGCACAGTGCACTGACTACTTCTGCCTTCAGAGGCAAAAATCCAGCAGCTGCCCCAGGCTTTCCAGGCAAGTGCCATCACCCCATATTCTTTGTCACCAAGAAAGTTCTCTGCAGGATAGGAGGAACCATCCTTCATGTCCAAATCCCCAGAAGACATAGAGCTGCCCCTGATGGAGTTGCTGGAGTCTCTGTGCCAGGCTTTCTCAAGCTGTCTCTCAGGTGAGGGGCAGCCGCAGCCTCTGGGTGGAAGCTTACATCTCAGAGCTGGGTCATGTCCTGCCACTGTGGCTGCTCTGAGTGCTGCAGGGAGCCCAGGGAATTTTGTATCTCTGGCTGGTCAGCCTCTGTTTCTCTGTAGCTGGGCGTCTGCATGGAGTGGTCATGAGAATAGAGTGTCATGAGGAAAAGAGAGCAGCGGGGGCTTGGTGTCCATTTGTCCCTTTATTGAACAGGGAGGCTGTCCCAGTTGTGGGCACCGTTAGCCTCCCTGGACAGATCTTTCCTTGTGTACTGCTTGCTGCCTGCCCCTCCAGCTGACAGCCCAGTGGGGGCCTCCCAAGTTCAGATGCTGTGCATGGCACATGTACAGGTTTTTGTATTTTTAATGTAGGAATTCAGTAATTTTTTTTCTCTCATTCTCTCATTTCTTCATGCCTTTTCTACTATTTGTAACACAATAAATCCTTTTTTTTTTTTAATTTTCTGGTGGTGTATGACTGGTGTCTGGCTTTTTCCTGTAACTAAATATTGTTATTTACAAATTTTTGAAATGTTCAGTCAATATGCGAGATTGTTTACGGAGCTCTTTCCCTCTCCTGCCACTGGGCCCTCTTACACACAGTGTGTGATCACACTGGCAAGCCAAGCCTCCTGTTGAGGGCTGGGAGCACAAACAATGAGCACAGCACCACTGTGTGAGGCTTGTTCCCAAGTTTTTGTTGTATTAGAGGGGAAAACAAGAGTTTGACAGATAAGGAGGGAAACACACAAATTCCTGGGAAGCAGAGGTAATGAAAATGAATCTTGGTCATTGGTTGGACATTTAAATTATGAACAGTTTCGTTACCTTGGGATGTTTTGTTGTCTGATTGTAGCTGTGTTGTCTAATATGGATGATCAGAGCAGGCATGGAAGATGAGATGAATAAATGAGGGTGCATATGTATCTTCAGCAGTCCCAGGTGCCTAAAAAGGGACAGAGAGCCAGTGAGGCTGGTGCTGGTGGCACAATGCCAAACAGCAGCCTTCTTACTGACTAGAGTTCTGCAGGGTAGATAGGAAGGGCTTTCATAAACTTTCTTGGCCCTCTCTTAGAATCAGGTTTTGTGGTCAGCTTTATTCATTCTGACCCCACCTCAGATTCTGAGAGTACCTTTGGTTTGGATTTAATGAACCTGTTTCTACCTGACCTCCTTGGTAGCATCTAATAACCATCTTACTAGTCAGTGAAAAAATGGAGACTACTTCTTATTCATCAAGTAAAGATCCAATGGAGAAGTATTCTCATAGCTATAAAAGAAGTTGTCACAGTGAAATTATTTTATATTTTTTACTTGTTGCAAAAAACCTTTTAGAATAGCCATGATTTTAGACATTCAGCAGTAGCATGTGGCAAGACAAGCACCTGCTCAGTAATACTCTCAAAAGACCTCCAAACTGAACATGTGCAGATAACTTTGTTGCCCTCCCATAGTCCTCCTGAGCTCAATTACTTTGCCTCAGCTCACTGTTACCTAGTTTAAGCTTCAGCATTAAAACCAGAAGTAAGGTTTGTCCAGTATCTTCAGCTACTGTAAGGCCAAATGCCTCAGCTACAAAGCTACAAAGGTCCAAATGCCTCATCTCTCCTGCTTGAGTAGGGTCTGTTCATGAATCATTTTAGGTGACAATGGGGCAGGAAGGGTGGAGCTCTTACCTCTCTTTTTACGTCCTCCTTTGCAGAGTGCTGTTACCTGCTTACTGTGGCCAGCAGAGAATGTCATTGTCTTTGGTCTTGCTGAAGGAAAGGTAGAGAAACTTGTAATTTGTGTGACTTTCTCTTGCTGGGTCTGCAAGCGGCTGGGCTGAAGGGGTAAGAGGCATCACTGAGTGTTGCAGTAATAGCAACAGAGGGATTATACCATGGACTTGAATTTTCTGGTTCCCAGTTAGACCCTGGAAGTTCTACTGGATCTTTTGGATCTTTCTTCAAACCTTTCTAGAAATGTGGAAATGTGGCTCCAACTTTTCCACTTCTAAAACATACTGGAAGGCAATGAGCTTCCTGTGATTTCTTCCCATGGTAGTGAACTGGGAAACATCTGGGAATGTTACTTACCCTGGGGGAGATCCACATTCTACAAAGGGAACACTGCTCATTTTCTCTTTCTCAGGTTCGTTTAGCAAATACAAAGAACAACAAGTCTTCTACCATTTATGGGACAGATTCCTACGTGGTCTCACTAACTTCCAAGTGAGTATGGCATTGCTTTGGTCTGCCCTGCTTTGGCTCACACCTGCTGCTGGCTTGGCGTAGCAGGGACCAGTGTGAGAGGTTGCCAGTGTCCTTTTGCTGTCACTTGCTTGTCAAGGTAATAACATACTGTGCCCTCCGGAAGGAATTCCTTCCTAAAATTTGGTACCTTGCTGTGCCACATGGGCAGTCTGGTTATTCTTTAAACACAACTGAGGATGACAGTCTCCACGAGCTTACTTACATACATTGGTGTATTTGAATCTGTGACTCTATAAGGATTACATTTGACAGCTTTGTGTAACTAATAACAAACATTGATCATGTTTAAGGGCTAAAAAATGTAAGAACGTTCTGCCACATAAAGCCTTTGACAAAGCTGTAGTTAGGAAAATGACCATAAAGTGCAGTTCAAAATTCTTATCATTAATAAGGTTTCATTTTAACTACTTCAGTAGTCTTTACCTAAAAATTGAGATGTGTCATGGAGTGGGATTTTCACTTTGAAACTTTGAAATTTCAAATTGAATTTGAAAATTCGAAATTGACACGTACATGATTGCTGGATTGCTACAGTGTCCATAGAATTTGTATTCTGTTCTTGAATCTTCTAATCTTCATTAAAAAGTATTTCTCTGGGTACATGATCTTCAGCCTGTTTCTTCTTCTTTGCTCTCTTCTCCCTGCTTGTGTCCAGAAGTATGAGACATCAGTACTATGAAAAGTGGATGTAAGCCTGGAGTTTTTGCTCAGGTGTTCTTTGCCTACCTCGTGTTTCTTTTAGGGATTCACAGTAGCATAATATCCAACCTCACTTCTGGAACAATTCCAGTGCAAGAGCTGTTTGATACACATTGCTGTAAGCACTTGTGAGCAGAGTAATTATTCCACTGGAGGTCCCTTAGCTTCTGGGTTTTAGTAATACAGAAAATTGTTTATTGTGATGTTACATGATGAAGATACTTAACTGGTCACTCTCCACTCTGGGTTCTTTTGTCCGCTTTCTTTTTACAGACACTGGCACAGGTACTCAGTATTTTTCTTGTCTTGAGGGAAGGTTCCTTTGATGAGGAGCATCAGCCATGACCCTGTGAATGGCTGCTCTGGGCAGGGATTTGAGTATAAATGTACAAATCTTACTGTAACATTGCATCATCCTATCTGTGTTTTTCTGCAGTGTGTCGGGGAGGGGAATCCTGTCTGGCCATGCAGATGGAACCATAGTGCGCTTCTTCTTTGATGATGAGGGTTCAGGTGAATCACAGGTATCAAAGATCCTTCTTCAGTGAGCAAAATTCCTATTTGCACAGCCTGCTTCCCAGCTCCAGAGCTCTGGAAAGGGATCAGGCTGTGGAGGGAGTGGAAGCCTGGAGGGGAGCTGCAGGCTGTGCTTGCTAGCAAAGGTTTTGGGAAGTGTCAGTGGAGTCAGAACAGTGACTAGGTGCTTTGGTATACACTGAGGGCAGTGGTAACGAGGGAGTTAATGTTTTTGTGTATGAGGCATACGGCTGTTCAGGTGTCTGGAAAGATCTGGTGTTCAAGTGTCCAGGAGAATGATGCTCAAAGAGGTAGGGTTCCATGGACTAGGCAGGGTGTAGTTACCACCGCTAATGTTGAATCTCAGGCTCACATTTTGTCCTTGGACACCCAGCATTTCTCCTGAGCCTCCCACTCCTCTGTACCAGGAGTCTCTATGCTTCAGGCTCTGGTGAAGGGGATGCTGTTCTCAGATCTTTTGTCTCCAGCTGAAGCAGTTTGAGCATGGCTGCTCTCTGATGTGATATTGTGCAGGTCCATCCATACTCAGCTGTGTTGGAAGTTCAGTCTCAGTCTAGTTAATGGGTCTCAGTCGTCTTGCTGGCATTGGAGTTCTGACACATTTAAATGAATGTACTAGTTGATACATCTCTCAGTTCCGGTTTCTGTCTTCCTACAGCCTAGGCAGACAGACAAAGCTGCCCCCATGAACTGGGCTTTACGTAAGGTCCCATACTGGTCCCACTGGGATAGCTGAGCACAGAGGCCAGCCAGGATTTGGGGCCATTCATGTGTTCAGGATGTCCGTGTCTGTTGTAGGGTAAATTGGTGGTGCATCCCTGTCCTCCGTATGCCCTCGCCTGGGCTTCCAACAGCATTGTGGCTGCAGGCTGTGACAAGAAGATTGTCGCTTATGGGAGGGAAGGCAGCGTGATTCAAACCTTTGACTACAGCCGGGACTCATCAGAGAAGGAATTCACCACAGCAACCACCAGTCCCAGTGGCCAGTCCATTGTTATTGGCAGCTATGACAGGTACCATGTACCTGATGGAGAATTCTCCTCTTTACGGTCCTTCCTGTGTCAGCCATACAAGGTTTTTAATGTCTCTCTTACCTCCTCTCTCTGGCAGGTTACGGGTTCTGAACTGGAGCCCACGCTGCAGTGCCTGGGAGGAAGGCAAGCCCAAAGAAATACCTCACCTCTACACCATCACAGCTTTGGCCTGGAAGAGGGACGGCTCACGGATTTGTGCGGTTTGTATCATCAGTCAGGAGGCCTGAGCCCTCACATCCCACACCAGGGGTCTGTTTGTGCCTGGGAACAAAGGGGTGTGCCCAAGGGAGGGCTTTGAGCATGGCCATGCTAATGTGGGGTCACCCCGGGTGCAGTGCACGTGCTGAGGCCAAGACCTTTTGCTAGGGAGCTGCTGTAGTTGGGTGTGCGAGTGTGAAGCTGTAAAACATTGTGGCTGTTGGTGTGATGGCTCACTGGGAGCAGCAGTCCTTCTCTTTTCTCAGAAGCATGATGAGGTCAGTAAGCTTTTCCAGAGCAGTCTCAGGAGCATTCTTTCCTCTGGGCAGTCCTGGGAAGCATTATACAAACTGACCTGCCCATTACACTCTGTTTCTGTGCTGTGCTTTCAGTTCAGCGTTCTCTTTCTTCTGCTTTCAGCCATCAAGCCTTCATCTGCCTTTCTCTAAAGTCAGATAATTCTTTAAATCTCTTTAAATTGATCTTTCTGCATATTTTCTGTAGTAAGTTGACTAGTTCAAAGGACCTAAATTATTTATGAAAGATATTATTTGCAACTTTAATAATTTTTGTATATTTTTGTGTTCAACAGTCAAGAATCCTTGAAATATTTTCAGACCAATAATTATTGAACATGTGAATAAATATTTTCAGAGAAGGGGCTAAGGGATAGGAGATCAGTGGAAAGAATGGGGATGTTATAAAGAAAGAAATAAAGGTGAAAGGATTCTTCTGGAAGGGAGGAGAGATTAGGAGGCTGGGAGAGGGAGAAGTGAGAAACTGAGAAAAATAATGGGAAAGATGAGGATATAGGTGGTTTTTAACCCCGCCTCCTTCTGCCCCAGATTCATGCCAGCGTTTGGTAATCTTCATTTTTCTGGGAATGGCTCAGTCTTTCTGTTGCCTAAAGAAAGTCCAAATAGGGCTGGTCCTCCTGCATGTGGGGAACCTTGTTTTCCAGATCAGCTGGGACCTGTGTCTTTGTGTCTCATCTCTGATCCTCTTCATGTGTGTAGGGTCTGGAATATCTCTCCTTAACAGAGTTCACTCACCACATGATGGGGTTTTGTCCCCAGGGTACGCTCTGTGGAGGAGTTGAACAGTTTGACTGCTGCCTTCGCAGAACCATTTATAAGAATAAATTTGAAATGACATATGTGGGACCAAGCCAGGTAAGAGAATATCTAATGAGGTATGAAATTCCTGATGAAAATGGGATGTTTGCCGAGCTAGACATGTTGGGAGTTCTGCACCTATGGTTTGTTCATACCAACTTGTTGAAGAAGGCATAGGGGATATGCCAGGGCCAGGACTAAGGGTGGGTGGGAATTGGCTAGGTTAAAAGACCATGGAGTTAATTTCCTACCTTGTGAATTTCTGTGAGGTACTTCCATGTCAAGTGCAGACTTCTGAAGATTTAATTTCAGCCAAATTTACCTTGTTCAGAATGTGGCAGTAAGGGTGAGCTGGCAGCCTGGGCACCCCTGTGCAGTCAGGGGAGAGAACACAGGACTCTTCAAAGGGGGCTTACCCTTGGGGGCCTGAGTGGGTCTCCAGTTAGGCTAGTAACCTGTAAATGACAAAAGTAAGAATCTTGCATATCTACTACAACTGGCATGCCATGCAGAAGGAATGGTAAGGTTTTTTAAAAAAGCAGAGGGAAATGATGTGAGGGGATATCTAAATATCCTGGTATCATCTATTGCTTGATCTTCCACAGGGCAAGAAGTCTCTGCTGTTCCTATGTGCATGGCCCCATGTTGCTCTTTCTCACTTTCTGTAGGTCATTGTGAAGAACCTCTCAACAGGAGCTCGAGTTGTGTTGAAATCCCAGTATGGTTACGAGATTGATGAGGTGAAGATCTTGGGGAAGGACCGGTACCTGGTGGCCCATACCTCAGACACATTACTGCTGGGTGACATCTGTTCCAACAAGCTCAGTGAGGTACTGGAAAATCAGTATAATTTCTGAAGTGTCAAATGCTTCACTTTTTAACTCAGACGATATGATTTCTGCATGAGAACAATACCTCTATTTTCAAAGAGTCATAGAATAATTCAGGTTGGAAGGGGCCTTGGGAGATCTCTTCTCAAACTTACTGCCCAAAGGTCAATATTAAATTCAGATGTTGTTGCTCAGGTCGCATAATTCTCTAGTCCTCTGCTCCCATGCTTTACTGTATTCATCGAGTAAAGCCTTTTTTCGAAGTCTTCTTGGTATTTCAACTGCTGTTTTATGACCACTTTTCATCCTTTCACTCAGCATCTGCCAAGAAAAGCCTGGCATCACTGTGTTAGAGGTTTCCTAAACCTTCCCTTCTCTAAGCTGAAGAAGCCAAATTCCTTAAGCCTCTCTTCATAGTGTAAGTGCTTCACTCCCAACCATCCTGATGGCAGTGTGCTGACCTTGCTCCAGTTTATCAGTCTTTCTGGTACTGGGGCACCCAAATCTGCATGTTTTAAATATATACATTCCAGATGTGAATGTACAAATCTTAGCGTGTTTAAAAGAAACAAAAAATCATCAGCTTATGCCAGTGCCACTTATGCCACAGCTTATGCCAGTGCCATTTCTGGTACCAGACAATTCACACAAAATTGTCCATCCCCTAAGCCTCACTGAGTGCTGAGCCCATGTGCTGAGCCTGGAGAATGCGGACAATAAGCTAATGTCTGATAAAAGCAAAATATAGGCTTCAAGGACATGGACATATTTGCTTTGTTCACAAAGATGTCACATATCTTTAATCAGACTGATGGTGAGCTAATCAGTCTGTCTTGGAGCAGGAGCTCTGAGTGGAGATTGGTGCTGGAGAATGCTGGTACTTGGTAATAGAACAGAATTTGGACAGAATGAAGCTCCCAGGTCTCTCTACACCTTACTGCCCAGCGTTTTTCTTTTGACTGCACAGTTATACTCACTTCTCAGAAAGAACAAGGCTGTGAGATGTCCTTTTGCTCTCCTGCTGTCTCACTGGAGTTCTTTTGAAGCAGTATGTTGGAGTTTGTGAGGGAAGAGGCCTGCTGCAGCCTTGGCTTTCAGTTACCTGCTTTTCTGGCCACTTGTCTGTTGTTACCACAGTAGCATCAGTATCCAGAGCACAGAGTATCCAGTGTTCTACTCAAATTTCCAGTCAGTTGTTCTCCTTCCTCTGTACTGATCAGCCATTGCTAGTATGAGCCTAAGAAAACTGAGGGTTTCAGCCACATGTGATAAGGAGATTCCGCTCCGGTCACCACTGGTAGCAGTGATTCTGTGGCTATGATTAACAGAGGCAAAGGAACTGTTTGGGTGCTTTTTGTAATAAAACAGGTCTGGGGAAGGTGGAGAAGGGCCTGTAAAGGATAGGTTAGAAGGACTGCCTTGGTCACATAAAGGCCTCTTGTTTGGAAGTCAGTAATATACTGTACAAAGAGATCTGGAGTCTGAAGCTGAGTCCAAAGAAAGGAGAGGAACATGTGGAATTTGCAAGCTGGGAATGACTGAAAAACAGCGCTGGCAGCTAAAGTGATGGAACATGGTCCCTTGTGCAGTGTGAGTGTTGCTGTCTGTTGTGGGAGCCAAAAGCTGGGCAGTGCAGCCCATCATCTGCAGACTGGTCCTGGTGGAGCTGTCAGACTCACCCCATGCCATTTCTTTGCAGGTGGCCTGGCAAGGCTCTGGGGGGAATGAGAAGTTCTTCTTTGACAATGAGAATGTAAGTAGGATGGGACAGAATGCTCCCCATGAATGGTGTGTAAAGCTGTGTGTTCACCAGCAAGAAAAATGTCACCTGCATTTCTGGAAAACCCTGTTTCTCAGAAGTTTCCTGTATTTAGCCTCTTCATGCAGATTCCAATCTGCTTCTTCCCAGTACTTGCCTTTTCCATGTGCCAGGTCCAGAACAAGCTCAGTGCGTGACCGACAAGTCACATAAGTCATAACCCTGAAGGAGAGAGAAGCAGTAAAAGAAAAATGGCCAGAGTGTGTTAGAGATACAGAATACAGCTGTCATGGGGAAAGCTTGACTCCTGCAGGACTGATAGGCCCACAGTTAAAATCTCCAGCCTTGAGGAAAAGCTGTCAGTCGCAAGAAGACAAAAACAGCTCCTTAGTCATTCCAGAGTATTTAAATTTACATTTGTGTGCAGCAGGGTTCTTTCCTGTACCACTCACTGGCAGTGTGGGTGTTTCTGTCACTTTACTCTAAAAGTGTACTCCCCTCTCACCATCAGGTCTGCATGATCTTTAATGCTGGAGAGCTGACACTAGTAGAATATGGAAGCAACGACATTCTGGGGTCTGTCCGCACAGAGTTTATGAACCCTCATCTGGTCAGGTAATGGTTACATCTACCTGTATAACCAGCACAGGCATTTAGTAAAGTGAGCTCAGATATATAACTCTGCAAGTGTCGCACACTGTAGAATGCAGCCCCCAGACACCCATTTCTCACAGTGAGCAGTGATGGGTTTTGTTGCCACATGACTGGCTGTCAGGTTTTAGAAGCACAAGGCCCTCTTTTCTTCTGTTCATGGTGCAGCCTGCCATGGCTGTTGCTGAAGGGGGACCTCCTGTGCATGTTCTCAGGCAACTCTGCATCCAGCTGGTCCTGGTACAGTCACTAGGGACTCAGTTGCCAGCAGGACCTCCTCTGACCCTTTGAAGTTCTATGCCCCATGTTCTGATTCAGAAGAAGGGAGGATCATGGTCTGCTCAGTGTAATTAATGTGTTATTGGGGACCCCTTCTCCAGAAGGGGAGCTTCTGAGGGGTAGCCTTGGATCAGAATGGTTTGTTTTCACTTAAGGCAACTATAGGTGCTAGGAAAGTGTCACAGGTCAGAGAACTGCCAGAGGCTCCATGTGCTCAGGGAAGCTGCAGGGAAGTTGGAGAGGGACTGTGTGATTCAAATGTGAATTTTGGAAGTAGTGATGGTAACAGTCACTCCCTTCAAATGACAGTGTCCGTATCAATGAGAGGCAGCAGCGAGGTGTGGATGAGAACAAGAGACTGGCTTACCTGATAGACATCAAGACTATAGCAACAGGTGACTGTAATCCTCCTTTGCCTTCCCTGCATTTTGCAAGCCTTCCTTATTCCTTTTCATTTTTTGTGCCAGGCACCACATCCCTGAAGGTGCTCTGTGCATTCCCTCTACCAAGGAGCAGATTCTTGAAGCTCCGCTTCGCATTCCCTCTCCTGGCAGCAGTCCACTGGACACCAGGCTGTGCTACTTTTAACAGGATGCTGCCCATCATGGGCACAGCCATAGGTGTCTGTGACTGTGTCCTGGACCCAGATTCTGTGTTGCCTGCACTGCCTATGAGCTGTGCAAGCTCACAGACAGCTGCTGCTGAGAAATGGAAATGGAGAATGGAAATAAAATGTTGCTGCTGTTTGGTGTTCATGTCACAGTGTCTTTGCTGAGGGTATTGCCTTGAGTAGGTCCCAGGCATCTGATTCCCCTGACACAGTTTTGAATGTTGAGCACTTTGAGGTACATCAGGTACTTACCCTGCTTCCTTTCTTCCCAAGTGGACCTTGTTAATGGCTACAGTGCTGGCACCATCAGTCACGACAGCAAGATTGATTGGCTGGAGCTGAATGAAACAGGCCACAAGCTGCTCTTCAGGGACAAGAAGATGAGGGTGAGACAGGCATCTCAGGCCATGTGGCAGGATGGGGTGTGTGGGGAGAGGTAGAGTCTGACATGTTTGAATGGAAGGAGGTGAGAAACAACATATGAAGTACTCCTGATTTTTTGCTTACTGCTCCTTTGAGGAAGATTGACTATATCCAGATTGCACGAGCTGGCAGTGTTGCATTCTTGAGTCGTAGTTAATGCTGAACATAGTTACTGACATCTTGCTTCATCTCATCTCACCTGAAAATGAAAATCATAGGTTCTTCTGTGGTACATATGTCTATGGTATTCAAAAAGTCTTATCAGTCAGGTAAAGCCCCAGTGACTGGAAAACAGAAAACACTGTACCCATCTTTAAAAAGAGTAGGAAGGAGGACCCTGGAGACTGCTGACCTGGTAGCCTCACCTCTGGGGTCATGGAACAGATCCCCCTAGAAGCAGTGCTAAGGCAGATGGAGAGCAGGAAGGTGATTCAGGACAGCCAGGGGAGGTAAATTGGGCCAGACAGCAGGCCACTAGCATTACTTCACCAGCAGTGAGTCCTGCCTGACCAACCCAATGGCCCACTGAGGGAGAGACTCCATCAGTGAGCAAGGGAAGGGCTGTGGATGTCATTTATCTAGATATCTATAAAACTTTTCACACAGTCCCCTACAGGATCCTTCTCTCTAAACTGGAGAGAGATGGATTTGATGATGGACTGTTTGCTGGATAAGGAATTGGGTGAACATTCACATCCAGAGGGAAGTGGTCAACAGCTCAGAGTGAACATCTGTGGCAAGTGGTGCCCCTCAGGGTCTATGTTGAGACTGTGTTATTTTATACCTTCATTAATGATACAGATAAGGGGTCGAGTGCACCCTCAGCAAGCTTGCAGATGACACCAAGATGAGATAGAACAACACAGCTGAAGGACAGAGCTATCCAGAGGCACCTGGACAAGCTCCAGGGCTGCACCCATGGGAATCCCATGGGATGTAACAAGGCCAAGCGTAAGTTGTGTGCTGAGCCAGTCCCACAGTGAGAGCAGCAGGGCAGTGTGGGTTCTGCTCCTCTGCCCTGTTCAGCTGAGACCCCATCTGCTGTGCTGCTTCCAGCTGTAGGGTCCCAGCACAGGATGGGCATGGAGCTGCTGGAACAAGTCCAGAGGAGGCTACAGAGATGGTCAGGGGCCTGGAACACCTCTGCTATGAGGAAAGGCTGAAAGATTTGGGATTTTTTGTCCTGGGGACAAGAAGGCTCCAGGGAGACCTTAGAGCTCCTTCCAGTGCCCAAAGGGCCTCCAGAAGAGCTGGAGAGGGGCTCTGGACGAGGGCCTGGAGTGAGAGTATATAAGGGGGAATGGCTTCCCACTGCCAGAGGGCAGGGTTAGATGGGAAACAGGAGAAGTTCTTCCCTGTGAGAGTGCCGAGGCCCTGGCACAGGTTGCCCAGTGAAGCTGTGGCTGCCCCATCCCTGGAAGTGTTCAAGGCCAGGTTGGACAGGACTTGGAGCAACCTGGTCTAGTGGAAGGTGTTCCTGCCTGTGGCAGGGGGTTGGAATAAGATGATTTTTAAGGTTCCTTCCAACCCAAACCATTCTATGTTTCTCCAGCCATTTTGGTACAGTCTGAAACAAGAACTTTCTTGTTCTCTTTTGATAGGTATGCCATGAGACTAGCATAGTTCTCTCTTCTTTTTCTTATCTTTTTTATGTAAGGACAAGGAGTAGAGATAGTCTGGGACTTTCCAGTCACAAGACATCATATATGTAGTGAAATTATACCATATGTATGGAAGGTTACACCTTCCAAACTGTTATGTTTGGATTTGGGCAGTGTGTTCTATGAACAACTGACCTCTTACCTTATTGGTAGTAGTCATTGCAATAGGACTGTGCCTGGGATGGAGAGTTCAGCCCAAAATTGCAGAGGAAGGCCCTTCTTGGTCCCGTAGTTCTGTTTCCATTAAGGACTTTAGAGCCCATTTTCCTGTTGCAGCTCTGCAGCTGAGAGGGAACTGAAGTAGCACGAGGCATATTCTGGTTTATATGTCTGTGCCAAGCCATAAGGGAGGCAAGAGCCTGTGGCTTAAAATGCTGCAAGGGTTTAAAACAGTCTTCTAGCAATGTGTAAATGAGATTTTAGGA
The DNA here is from genome assembly GCA_013399455.1 of Anthoscopus minutus. Classification (NCBI taxonomy): domain Eukaryota; kingdom Metazoa; phylum Chordata; class Aves; order Passeriformes; family Paridae; genus Anthoscopus; species Anthoscopus minutus. The sequence goes on from VWYI01015141.1 coordinate 81,288, forward strand.
TGTGTGTCTTGGAAAAAGCCTATTTCCTGATGGGTAATGTCTGTTTGCAAGATGCCTGTTCAGATGTTTCTGTGATGTTTGTGAGCTAGCAGTCCAGCCACAAATCCAGCTGAGCCTGTCCTCCTCTCCCACCTCCAGCTGCAGCTCTACGACATTGAGAGCAGCACCAAGACGACCATTCTGAACTATTGCTCCTACGTGCAGTGGGTCCCAGGCAGCGACGTGGTGGTTGCTCAGAACAGAAACAGTCTCTGCATTTGGTACAACATCGATGCCCCAGAGCGAGTCACCATGTTTCCTCTGAAGGTAAAACTCTGGAAACTTTGATTGCCACCTGCAGTTTCTTTTTCTTATTCCTCACATGTGTGGGAGTAGCAAGGGTGGTGTGGCAGAAGGGATACAGAAAGGAACTGTTGGTTTCTTATGGACAAAATATGAGCTCATTTGTCAACTTTGTGAGAGATGGTTTTGGCAGAAGATGGAGCAAGGAGCTGCTTCATGGCTCAGTCTGTTCAGTGCAAGCTCATTCAGAAGAACTATGACTGACAGAGCTGTTGCTGTCAGTCATCCCTGTGCTGCCCTCATCCCTGAAACCCCACATGCTTCAGATGAACAGGGGAGTATTGACAGCTGCTTCTCTTTCTAGGGGGATATTGTAAGCTTGGAAAGGAATGATGGAAAGACTGAAGTGATAGTATCTGAAGGGGTGAGCACTGTGTCCTACACCCTGGATGAAGGCCTCATAGAGTTTGGAACTGCCATTGATGATGGGGATTATCACAGGTAAGTGCTGGATACACCAGTGCAGATGGCAGGTGGCTCATGCCAGATACCTGGGAATCAGTGTTCCATGAACAGCAGCAGCACAGCTTTCCAGAGTTGAACTTCAGACTCGCAGCATGATGTTGGTGCCAGGTCTGCCTATAATGAACATCAGAGTCCATTGTGAGAGATTTTTCAGCTTTTGCCTCCTTGCAGCTTTGTGTTTTCAAACTCGGGGAGAGACTGGCCAGTCTGGTCCCACAGACACCAACAGGGCTTTGCCTAAGGTAGTTGTCAGTTAATTGCAATGAGTAAGAGTGTCTCCAGAGCAGCCAGATGTGAAGTGGTGCTTGGCTGCTGCCCTTCCAGGGATGGTATCAGTATTATGGAAACATCCAGGAGCTGTGCAGAGTAAAAGCTGACTTCCTGAGGTGGTCATGGCAGCCACCTAGGTACTGCTGACACTCTCAGAGAGCTTTTAAAAGTGAACAGGGGAGAAAACTTCATGTGTTCATAGCACTGTTGTATCTTCAGAGACTTTCTCAGCAGGGACTTGTATCAGACAGAACACTTTAAATTTGTCCCACACTGCTACAGCCTTCTGCTGATCATCTGCCTCTAAGTACCTTAACCCAGGTAGGAATAACCTAGATCTCTGAATTTTCCCCTGCTTTGTCAGGTTCTCTGTTGTACTGTCCTCTCCAGAGCTGGGTACACCCAGCTGGCTTTGTTTTCAGTGCCGCTCTGGTTAGGAAGCTCCAATCTCACAGTCTAGGATTTTCCTCAGAGAGCTCTTCTGTCACTGAAAGTCTGCAAATCTCTCTGTCTCAAGGGCTACTGCATTTTTGGAGACACTGGAAATGTCCACTGAGACTGAAGCCATGTGGAAGACCCTCAGCAGACTGGCTTTGGAAGCGAGACAGCTGCACATTGCAGAGAGGTACACCACATCTTCATGGCTTCAGCATGCTCTTTGCTGAATCCCAGAAACCAGGGTCCAAGCTGAAGATGTGGCTCTGTGTATGGTGTGGAATGTTGACTGCACTGGAGACTTACATGTTCTCTATGCCAGGCCATGACTTTGCCTTTTCATCCCAGCTGGTAATGCCAGAACCAGGGGTGGGAAGACCTCTCTCTGTAGGATAAATGTTTGTTGATGGTAACCCAAACTGTATAGCAAGGACTCAGCTGACAGACATGAACAACCTCGAGGCATTGCTGAAGCCTGGGGAGGTGAAACATGAGCCTTGGTCATGCTCCTGGATTCTCCCATGGAGCAGGGCTAGAGGGCACATCTGAACATAGGTCTTGGCAAAATCCTCCTCTTGAACTAGGGCTGCCCCACCTCTTCCATTGCTGAGCTGAGCCTGCTGTCTGGTTTCTGATTGTCTTACATTGGATCAAAAGTGGGCAACAAAACCAGGTTATTGACTAACTGCTTTGCATTTTCCAGGTGCTTTGCAGCTCTGGGAAACATGGCAAAGGCTCGATTTCTGCATGAAACCAATGTCATTGCTGACCAGGCAGCTAAGGAGCATGTAAGTAATACTTTTCTTGCTCTGCAGGGCAGCAGTCTTCCTGTAAACACTCACATGCACATTTATCTTCTGAGTCCTTGTTCACCAGTGTCATGCTACAGACCAGTACCTCTTCATGTGGAAACTGCTAACATTGTCTTCCTCCACAGTTACCAGGTCCCTTTCAAGGCTGGCCATTTTATACTGTCCTGACTTGTCACTGCTGTGATTCTCAACTGTCTTTTGTTTCTGTAGTGACCCAGCTGCCACCTGCAGTCCCCTCCATGTTCATTCTAGAGCCTGTTATTTCCCTCAGCAAACTGAGCTTGCTGCTGTTGTCTGCAGGGTGGGGATGGCACAGACCATTACCTCGTGCGAGCCCGCTTGGCCATGCTAGACAAGAACTACAAGCTGGCAGAGATGATCTTCCTGGAACAAGTGAGTGAAGGAACAAGGAGTGGAAAAGGTTCTCTTTATTTCTGGGTGGGAAGGTGTGTGCTCTGTGCTTTTAAGAGGAAAGGAAAATGTTGCTTGTTCCTAGGAGAAGAGTTTTCTCCACAAAGTAGCAAAGGTATTCCTTGTTCTGAGGTGTAGGATTACCCTGAGATGCATAAAAAGTGTGAGGGAGCATGTATATCCAAGTGATGGAGACAGTACACTTTTTCAAGTGCACATCTAAGCCTGCCTGCTGTGAGAGCTCCATGGCAATGTGTCTGCTTCTGACCTGGAGCCTTCGGGTTGATGCTTTGCTTTCCAACACAGAATGCCACAGAGGAGGCCATGGACATGTACCAGGAGCTGCACATGTGGGATGAATGCATTGTGGTGGCCAAGGCCAAGGTACAGGAGATTGCTGCACTGGGCTATAGGCTGGTCTTGTTTGGTAAATCTTCTGGTTGGGAATCCATTATTCAGGGTCTGTGTTCTTTTCACCTGCCTTACCTTGCTTCTGCTTAGAAGGGCTCCAAGTAGAAGGGAAGGTTGCACTGATGTGAGTACAGACCTGGATGAACAGGAGAAAAGCTGCTGAAATTGGTTCGGGAGTATCTGTGGCTTCAAAAAAGAATGGGTAGTGCCATGGTACACAGGACTGGCATTTAGTTTCTGATAATTGGACATGAGTCCTGGTGCTATGACCAGGTGTTCAGAACCTGCAGGATGAGCTGGACAATGTCTCATCCTACCCAGATCAACCAGTTGTGTTTCTCCGTAGGGACACCCAATGCTGGAGAAGTTACGGCGGGGCTACTACCAGTGGCTGCTGGATACCCAGCAGGAAGAGAAGGCTGGGGAGCTCCAAGAGGGACAGGGCGAGTACCTGGCAGCTGTGAGCTTGTACCTGCGGGCAGGGCTGCCAGCCAGAGCAGCACGGCTGGCCATGAGCAGGGATGAGCTGCTCAGCAATGCGGATGTCATCAATAGAATCTCCACGGCACTGATCAGAGGGGAGCTCTATGAACAGGTGAATGGCCCTTCCCACTGGGTTTTAGGGGCATCAGGGTCCTTACCCCATCCTCTGCACCTGTGGGAGGGGCTGAGCTGGAAGGTAGCAGAGGTAATTCTGTGCTGATAAGCTTACAGTTAGCATTTATGAGGAAATCTTCACTGTGTCCATTGCACATGGCTGAGGTGTAGAATTACTGTTATTAATCAGGAAAAAGATCGCATCTGGTTGGTAACATGTCTCCAGAATACAGAGTGTCAGTAATAGCTGAGGAGGCTCTTAGGAGGATGGGAATCAACAGGAACAGAATCGTAAATCAAACTGAAAACTTGTTATCACTGTGGAAATGTCAGTGCTTTCTCATATCAGAATAAAATACTACATAAGGGTAGTCTAAAGCAAAAATTAAGGAAGCAAAACAAAGGAGTTGAAAACTGTAGAGCCATGAATTTTGTAAAGAAAGGATGTGATTATTTTCTGTGTCTAGTAACACCAAAAATTGATAACTTATTGTTAGGTGTTAGTTTTAAAACCAAAGGGTATTTTTTCCACAGCACATAATGTTAATGTAAGAAAGCAGTGCTGGGTCTGCCTGGTGTTCAGTATCCTGGCCAGCAGTGACCTCTGGCAGGTGTTTAAAAAAGGAAGATAAAGAACAGGGCAGGCAAATGCAAGGTGGCACTTCCTTTAGTGTGTTTTCATGGGGTCCAGCAGTTTGCAGCCTCAAATGTACCCAAACAGCTCTACTTCTGTGTTTAAGAGCTCTTGATAGATTTTACTTCCATGAGCTTGTCAAATTATTGCTTGAGCTATACATGGATTTTAAGTTACAATTTTGGCTGTGAGTTACACAGTTCAGTTAGATGTTGTGTGAAAAAAACCCACTGCTTTTTGTTAGTTTGTTTTATGTCTCCTTTATAAATTACATTTCTCTAGTCTTAATTTATCTTAAACATTTTCTGGCCATTTCATTTGGATGCTAGAGAACTGTGTACTTTTTCAAACCTGTCGTCTTTTCTTAAGCTTTCAGTTGAAAGAATAACAGGAGCTCCCAGCTGCTGGATGTTGTTACCAAAAGTATAAATAGTTCAAAAATGATTAGACAAATCACAGAGGTAGAGTCTGTCAAAAGTCATTGAATATGACGATGTGAGGAGGGCATCACGACAAACTCAGGCAGTTTCTAGTGTGCAGGTTGTCAGAGATGGACAAATAGAGGAAAGGCTGGTGTACACTTGCTCTGGTATTACAATTCTTTAGGTGTATGGTCTTGCCACCATTCAAATACTGAAAGGAACGAGCCTTTGGTCTGCCAGGATGGCTGTGCTGGGGTCAATCAGCAGACAGGACAACAGTCTTGGCACATGCTCTCTTTCCTAGAAGTTCCTAAATCCCCACACACTTGATTATTTGGGAGGGCAGAGCTGGTGCAGGAGTGTGCATGGGACTGGAAGGGTATGGTGTGGGGGTGGTGGCTCTGGGAACTGGCAGCTTGTATCTGTCATTAGGCTGGAGACCTGTTGGAGAAGGTTGGGAACTCACGAAAGGCTCTGGAGTGCTATGGCAAGAGCAATGCCTTCCTGAAAGGTACTGTGCTCAATGTGTTCCTCCCCTTTATCTCCAGCAGGAGCCTGGGTACTCTGGCCTGGGGGCAACACCATATATTGCCCTGGAGCCTGGAGATGCCTGGATGCTCTGCAGCTTCCACCCATCATATCATTCAGTGTATTTTCACATAGTTGTGCTTGCACATGCAGTCCCAGGACAGTGTCTTGTTCCCAAGCTCTTGACCATGCTGACTGCACCAGCATGGGTTTGACCCAGCTCTCCACAGGGTCTGGGTTGCTGGGTAACCCATTGGAGCTGGAGTCACGTAGACAGTCACCATTCCCCTCCTTCTGCACCAGATTCAAGGTCCATGTTTGCCCCACAGTTCTGCTTCCCTGCTGGTCTCAGTGTGGCAGCTCTTTTGTCCCCTTACAGCCGTGGAGCTGGCTCGCCTGGCATTTCCTGCAGAAGTTGTGAAGCTGGAGGAGGCCTGGGGAGACCATCTGGTACAACAGAAACAGCTGGATGCTGCTATTAACCATTACATCGAAGCCAGGTGGGAGCAGGGGAAGGCTGTATAAGCAGCAGGGTGCTGGCAGGGCATAGGTTGATACCTTTGCCTCTATCAGCAGGGGTTTGCCTGGGTGAGCCCCCATTACCTCGCTTAGCAGTGCCCTGGGTGCTTGTGTGCACCAGCCACTGATGCCTGCCCATATCTCTCCCAAGGTCTTGGAGTCCTGACTGCTCTTCCCTGTTGTCCCAGTTCTTTCATCCCCCTTAGCACTGCCAGTTATTCAGCTGCTTTATACTACTCTAACTCAGAAAGCTGAGTCAAGCAGCAGAGTGCTCTAGTTTCTCTGGCATAGCATAGCTAGAGGAGATGCCTGCTGCCTGGCTCTAAAGACTGATGGGTTTGGTGCCAGGTGCTCCGTTAAGGCCATTGAGGCAGCTCTGGGGGCCCGGCAGTGGAAGAAGGCCATCTACATTTTGGACTTGCAGGACAAACAGACAGCAGCCAAATATTACCTCAAGATTGCCCAGCATTATGCAGCTTTACAGGAGTATCAGGTGAGGCCACAGACCATGATCATCACTGCTCTGTGTATCTCCTGGATATATTGAGACTAGTCTTTTCCTGGCAGGTTGCAGAGGAGCTGTACATCAAAGGAGACCAGACCAAGGATGCCATTGACATGTACACGCAGGCCGGGCTCTGGGAACAGGCTCACAAGGTAAAGTCAGAAGCCAAAGCTTCTGTGAACCTCACCCCACGTGGTAAGATGTGTCTTCCATCAGGAGGTGGTAGTGCCTTGTGCACCAATACCTGATCAACTACTGCTCTTCCCAAACAAGCGTGCAGGGACATCCAGTCACCAGTAGCAAATCCAATGTTCCCATCCTGACCGCGGCCTCTCTCTCTCTCACAGCCCCTGTGGGTGCACCTCTGGCACAATTGGCCCTCTCCAAGAGCTGGTCCTGCTTTGTGGCAGTGACTGCCCATTCTTTGCACAGCATATAGCACAGAGATCTGTTTGTCAGATGGGAAGGAGATATGTTTCCTTCTCTCTGGTGTGTCAGGAAATTGCTGTTCATTTCTCTCCTGTGTGTTCCTTTTGGCAGCTGGCACTCAAGTGTATGAGCCAGGAGGACGTGACTGTGCTGTACATAACCCAGGCCCAGGAGATGGAGAGACAGGGCAAGTACAAAGAGGCAGAGAGGTGAGTTTCTTCGGTACTGGTATCAGGCCAAGACTGAGCCCTGAAAAATTGGCTGTAGTGAGGTGAAGCCCTTTCCTGGGTTAGGAGGAGAATTTGGGCCTGGGTTTGGAATGGTCAGAGGAACTTTCTCCACACACAGAGGACTAAAGCTGGTATTTCAGGATGCAGAAAGATTTCAGGGTTTGGTTATGTCATTGGCTTGAGCCGTTCAGATGTGCTTGTGTTCCCAGGCTGTACATCACAGTGAATGAGCCCGATCTGGCCATCACCATGTACAAGAAGTGTAAGATGTATGATGAGATGGTTTGCCTAGTAGCCAAGTACCACAAGGACTTACTTGGAGATACTCACCTGCACCTGGGCAAGGTGAGTGCATCTCATGGCAGAGGATTGGCTAGACCAAGCGTAGTTGTTACGAATGAGATGGCAATCAGTGGCAAGGGCATGAGCAAAAGGCAGGCTTAATATTAAGCATCAAAGCACAACAAGTTTATCGAGATTCACTCTGCTACTTACAGGACAGCTAAGGTGCAACAAGGGAAAACAAGCAACAGCCAAACCAAACAAATCCAGGCAATCAAAACAGATGAACTGAGAACTATCGACGGGAGGTGTGGGGTGGGGGGTGTGAGAGACAAAAGACAGTTGGACAGGGATAAAAAAGGACACAGCCTAAAAGCTTAACAGCACTCAGATGTAAGAGTACTTTAACTTATACCTTAAGCCTAACAATTTAACATAGGAAAACATTTAACTTATACCTAACTTAATTTATAGCTTAACCTTAACAGTCTAATGGAGGAATAACACTTAACAGCATTTAGCCTAACCTACGACTTCGAAGTTATACTTAGCAGCTCAGCAGAAGAGTCACAGTTAGCAACACTTAGCTTATAACTTATGTTTAATAACTTGGCAAAAGAGCAACACTTAGCATTTAAGTTTATAACCTAACCTTGCTTACAGGCCTAACTTAGATATCTAAGATACTTTAACATTTAAGAAAGCCACATTTCTCTTAGATCTGCTATAGCATATGTGCATCTTTATACACCCAGACAGAAACAGTCAGTGCCTACAAGGTACCTGTGAAAAATTCCCTCAGGAGGTCAGTGAAATCCTCACTTTGGAGGCCTTTGCATCTCCCAAAGGGCAAAGGATTGGGCCTCGAGGAGTGAGCCATCAGCCCGGGACACGTGGTGTTTTGTTGATCCTCCAGGTATAGCAAACCTGAGTTTGCTGGCTCCCCACGGGAAGATTGCTGGTCACAGTTCACTGTGGTGCCACAGGAGAGTTCAGAAGGGTCTCATTTTGGACTGCTGTTTATAGGTTCAGAAGAGAGTAGGCTTCAGTCATAACAGTGTTTCATCCTGGCCAGAGTTTGGGTCAGCATTTTCTTTGAAAGTGTAAGAACAGGGATGTTGTGCCATTCAGGCAAAAGGAATATTTTCCAAGGCTGGTCATAAAGAAAACAGAAGCATGTTAGATACCAGCAGTTCCTGGGAGCAGAGTGTTTCTGATAAGCTCAGGAAGAGCTGAGCCCAGGTGGTGTTTTCAAGGCCAGGGAAGCATTTCTCAGATCACACTGCAGCCTGTTAAGGACGAGGAGGAGGAATGCAGCACCACAAGTGTCACTATCTCATTGCCTCTGGCTGCAGGAGCTGGAGGCAGAGGGGCGCTTGCAGGAGGCTGAGTACCACTACCTGGAAGCCAAAGACTGGAAGACCACAGTGAACATGTACAGAGTGAATGACATGTGGGAAGAAGCATACAGGGTAATAATCATTCACACCTGTGCAGGAGTCAGGTTCTGGCTGTGGGATCCTGGTGGGAACTGCTTTGTCTGTTCACTGCAAGACCAGAACATTTGGTATACACTACCCAGCCTCCAAACTGCCCCAGCCCTGGAGGCCTGTGGGCCTCTCGGTGTGGAGCACTGCACTCCAAGAGCATGGTTTGACCCTTGGCCTTTCTGTGTGTTGCCTTCCTCCAGGTATTGCTCTGCCCTGATCCCTGCATCCTGTTGTACCTCAGAGGTGTTGCTCTGGCCTCAGCCCCCCCAGCACTGCTCTCCTCAGTGTGGCCATGGAATGCTGGGGTCACTTCTGCTGTCCAAAGAGTGATGTGGGCTGTGCTGAGGCAGCAGCTGTTCTGCACCATGCATGCCTTTGTCTTACTCTCCCACTCACCAGTACGGTGATGGCCGCAGAAGAGTTTGTTGGGAGGAAGCAGATGGTGTTGGTGCTCCCTTGTGCTGGGAGGCAGCACATGAGAGGGGCTAAATCTACTGAAGGTGAAGCAGATACATTGGGTTCTTCCTGTTCTTTGGACAGGTGGCCAAGGCACATGGGGGTGCAAACTCCCATAAGCATGTGGCCTATCTGTGGGCAAAGAGCCTGGGTGGAGAGGCAGCTGTGAAACTCCTCAGCAAATTTGGACTTCTGGAGATGGCCATTGACCATGCAACGGACAGCGGGTATGCAGCTGCCTCTGCCCAACCCTTCCCTCCCCTCTGCCTAACCTGAGAGAAAACCTGTGGGCCAAGGCAATTGTGTGCATATGGTAGTTGCAGGTCCAGCAAATGACATGTCTTCCCACCCCACCATGCTTCACACAGGCCTTCCATGTCCTTGACACATCCCACTTCTCATCTTTGTGTCAGTCTCTCAAATGCCAAGCCTGTGCTGGCCAGGAAAATGCAGTTTGTCTGCAGGGGAAGGCTTGTGAGAGCCTCTGAGCCTGAGGGAAGGTACTCCTCATGTCACCATGTGTAACTGCCTGCCACAAAAGCTTTGCAACTGGCCAGGTATCTGCCTGTATGGCCAGTCATTGCTGCTCTTCCCGAGGCTCCTGCATCTCTTGGCTCCAGCCTTGGGCTCTAACAGCAGGTGTGAAGGAGCCCAATTTCCTTAGTGGGGACTCTTAAAGCTCCTGGTCAGGAACAGGAGGAATGGGCAGTGCTGATTCACTTGGGACCCCCTGTATTCCGCTCTCTCCTCTCCCAGTGTCTTGTGCTCTGCTTGGTGCTTTGTTCTTGATGAAGGCATACTCACAGCACAGAGCCCTCATCTCTTTCCTTGCAGGGCCTTTGAATTTGCTTTTGAACTGGCCCGCCTCTCCATGAAGCAGAAGATGCCAGACATCCACTTAAAGTATGCCATGTTCCTAGAAGATGAGGTAATTTTCCCCTGGAACAGGTGCAAGTTCTTTAGTCTCTGGGGTGGCTGAGCAGCTGTCCCTGGGCTGCTGCAGCAGTCGCAGTTCTGGCTGCAGTCGCTCCGTATCCAAAGGGCTCCGTGCTGGCAGCGCTAAGCTCCTCACACCTTTGTGTCACAAATCCTCCCTGCCTTGTGGGAAGTAGAGAAGGTCATGTGATGACACCAGAACGGGAAGATGTGCAAACAAATCACTTCTTCTCCTCTAGGGCAAATTTGAAGAGGCTGAAGGAGAATTCATTAAAGCTGGGAAGCCCAAGGAAGCTGTGCTGATGTATGTGTGCTCCACATCCTGGCCAGCTGCCTTTGCCCTCCATGCAACGCCAGCCTGGCTGCCTCTCCAGCCCTGGGCTGCATCTTGCCATCCTTGGAGTTGCATTTCATGTCCTGTTACGTCTCATCCCCCCAGGTTTGTGCATAACCAGAACTGGGATGCTGCTCAGCGTGTGGCTGAGGCTCATGACCCAGACAGCGTGGCTGATGTGCTTGTGGGACAAGCACAGTTTGCCTTTGAGCAGAGAGAGTTCCAGAAGGCAGAGGCCTTCCTTCTCCGAGCACAGAGACCTGAGCTGGCCATAAAGTACTATAAGGTGAGTGCAGTCTGTAGCAGCATCATTGCCTTCCTCACTGGATAAGAATCCAGTTCAGATGAAGGAGTGAAATTCACCTCCCAGCTCCCCCTGTCAGCTTTGTAGCCAAAGAGAAACCACTTACCCAGGATTTCTAGAGGAGCTTAATTCTGGCCTGTAGACTGAACCAGTGGATTTCCCATCATAGGTTTGTGCTATCACAGTTCTGGAGGATGTATCCTGCCATAATATGGGTGGTTCTTGGGGTAGCACAAGTGGGTGCATTTGAAGGCTTAAGTGCCCATTCCACTGAGGTAGCTGGAATGGATTGATACCTTGAGGAGCTGGAACAGAGGCCAGATGGAGTTAAGAGGAATAAAGGATATTTATTGAGGCATTCAAAGGCCACACCCAGGCAGCACCAGGGCTACACCCAGGGCTCTGCCTGGATGGCTCCAAGGTGGAAGCAAAGGAGGGCCCAGTCCCAGGATCTCACATTTTTATGTTTGGGTCCATTTGCATACAGGAGTCCCACTTTGCCCTTCCTCCTCCTTCTCCATTGTTTATACTTTGAGCTTGAAGTTTGAAAATAATGTCCTTGAATCCCCAGTGGGAATAAGATTGTTGTGTCTTCATCACCCTATGAAAAGATTCTGGTAACCTTGAATAAAAAGCCACACATCAATGCAGAACAGAAAACCCAAAAGATTAAGGCACCAGTTGAGCGTGTTCCTCTGAGGTAGTTAGGGCAAGTGGATAGACACAGGTGCCATTTTTGGGGGAGGAAAGAATTGGGTGGTGCTGCTGTGGTTGTTTCTTCTCATCAGTTCTCTGGCAAGATGGTATGAGGGGATAGGTGTGTTATGTGATGGCAGGAGTGTGAGGGGTCCTGGTGAACTGGTGGAAACTTCTCCCCATTGTGCCTGTGCAGGAGGCCAGCATGTGGAGCGAGGCCCTGCGGATCTGCAAGGAATACCTGCCTAGTCGACTGGGAGAGCTACAGGAGGAGTGTGGCAGAGAGGCTGGCAAGAAAGGCTCCAGGTAAGGAATGCTATGCTCAGGCTGCAGGAAATATCCTGGAAGCTCTTCCCCATGGCCATTTTGCTGGTGCCTTACAGAGACAGCCTGATGGGATCCCTGACATCCACTTGTTTCCTTCTTGAGGACTCCGGACTTCTTACTACATAGGTTTCATATCATTCTTTCTTTTTGCTCTGGGAGGCTTATTTCTGCTATCTAAGGTCTTCCAGGTGGCATCTTGCCACACTTAAAATCTGCATGGTCTCCTGTACAGCCATTGCATCTCCCCAGGGTCTTAGGTCAGTTCTCTCCCCAGCACTCTTTCATGTTCTCTGTCACATGCTCCACTCTGTGTGAGGTTCCCCACTTATCCGTAGTGTGCACCTCCCTGCCCACACCCTACACAATGTCTACAGCAGGTCTGGAAGCATCCCAGTGCTGCTCACAGCCTGCATTACTCCCTGCAGCAGAGCTGAAGGGCTGCTGGAGCAGGCACGGGAGTGGGAGCAGTCTGGGGAATACGCCAGGGCAGTGGACTGCTACCTGAAGGTGCGGGATCCCAGCAACAGCGTCCTGGTGGAGAAGTGCTTACTGAAGGTACCTTCAGGGGCTGTGATTCCCTTTGCCTGCTCTTCTGTCTGGAAGCTATTCCACAACCTGAGTGCACCTCAGGGATCCCTGTCACTGCAGGGCACAGGAGAGCCTGCAGTGGCTGCAGGGCTGAAAGCCTTCCTAGCTGTTCTCTGGGGCCATGACAGGCTGTGCTTACCCTGCATGGTGCTGCTTCCCTTGCTCTGGCACCACTGCCTGTGGCAGGCCCATGCCCATGTGCCCACAGCTCCCTGCACTGAAGAGCTGCACTTCATGACTCAGCCCTTGCTAGAGGAGCACCCTCTTGTGCTCTGTGCCACCGGCCTTTGCGCTGTGTTCTTGCTCATGTTTCCCACTCACACCCATGTCCTTGTACCTAATTAAACAACAATTATGTCCTTGTCTGGTTTTGTCCTGTGTGTGAAAGTAGCTGGGCTTTACTCCTCTGACTTGTCAAAACAACCTGCCATTTCTCCCCTTCCTCCACCATTCAAGTGCTTTCAGCTGTCAGTCTTTTAGCTGGGACTGAGCACTTGCCAGCTTCATCCTCTCCCACCATTTTTATCAACTGAGCTGCTGGCGATTTCTCTTCACAGGCTGCTGAGTTGGCCGTGAAATTCTTGGATCAGTCACAGAGCATGGAAGTGACACGGACTGTGGCTCCTCAGCTGGTGGCCATGAAGAAATACAGCACGGTGAGGACTGGCTCCTGCCCCCAGACTGCTGAACAAGTAGTGACATTGTAGTAGGGAGCTCTACCGAAGGAAAGAGGTCAAGTCTCATGCTGGGGTGATGGGTGGATGGATGGCCTTATCTAGAGGTAGGCCATATAGAATCTTCAATGAGGATGAAAGAGGGGAATGAATCAAGTCCTGGAATAGTGTGAGAGACCCAGGCCTTGGGAGGAGGCAGGAAGCAGAGCAGAGGCTTATCTTATGGGAAGAGACTTTCTGTTGTGTCTGTATGGTGGTCCAGCACTGGTTTCAGCCTGGGGTGCATGGAACCCTTGGGGTTTTGTCACCCATGGAACTGTCTGGCCCTGCAGGCAGCTGAGCTCTACCTGAACTTGGACCTTGTCCGAGAAGCTATCGATGCCCTCATTGAAGGGGAGGAATGGAGCAAAGCCAAGCACACGGCCAAGGAGTTCGACCCCAGGTATACCCTGAACTTTGCAGACTATACCCTTCCTGTTCCCCATCCCACCCCCAGCTGATCCTTGTCCTGTCTTGTACTGTCTTGTTGCCCTGAGGTTTCCTGGATTCTCCCTACAGTGGCATTCCCAGGCTTGACAGGGTACATTCTCCAAGCCATTTAACATTCTGACACTTTTCTCTTGCCACACATCCCACAGAAGCTGTTATCCTCTTTTGTTTCACTTCTGTGCCTGTCTCCCTTTCCCTTGCCATAATTCTGTGCATGTACTTCCTTCTGAAAGCCATGTGATCCCTTGTTCTCCTCACATATTATATTGTGAAGAGCTGCTTAGACCCTTTCCTTCCCTGTCCATCTGTGCACCAGCAGCATGCTGGCAGCACAGCTGGAAGTCTACTAGTTGCAAGGTTGAATCCAGCCTGTGCACTGATGGAAGACATGAGTCTTTCTGCCTTTTGGGGTTCTTTCTACCCACAGGTCAGAGGAGTACGTGGACCAGCATTATAAGGAGTATTTAAAAAAACAAGGAAAGGTGGATTCGGTATGTGTTCGGGATGTCTCTCAGGCTAGGGAATTATGTCAGGACTTGTGCAGATCCTTGGGGCCTTTCTCATGGGCCTTTTGCCTGACTATGAGTGAAAAGTCTGTGTGTGCCTGTGAGCCATGGCTACTGCATGCCAGACCACAGGATCATAGAAGGGTTTGGGTGGGCAAGGACTTTTTAGCTTATCTCAAGGTCATTCCTGCTTTGGGCAGGGACACCTTGCACTAGATTGGATTGCTCCAAGCACACATTGCTAGGTCATGTCGAATTTGTTGTCCAACAGCCCCAGGTCCTTCTCCTCTGGGCTGCTCTCCCTCCATTCTCCACCCAGGCTGCATCTGTGCGTGGGGTTGCTCTGACCCAGGTGCAGCACCTGTCACTTGGCCTTGTTGACCTCCATAAGGCTCACATCTTCAGCCTGACCAGGTCCCTCTCAGTGGCAGATGGGTCACACGGGCTCTGTGATTTCACAGGGAAGAGACTGTGTGTCTGGGGAAAAAATACATGAGTGACCTGATGCCTGCATGGATGTGAGTAGGAAGCCTGGCCTGCACAGTGAATTTATGGCTGTTTCCATCCTTAGCTGGTGGGAATTGATGTCATGGCGGCTCTGGATATATATGCAAAGCAGGAGCTGTGGGAAGAGTGCCTGGAGGTTGCAGCTAAGCAGGTGAGTGCTTGTGTGAGCCCTCAGGGACAGATGTGGGGTTCTGGAGCCCTGGAGTGGTGGGCAGCATGGAGAGCCACTGCAGGGGCTCAGGAAGCACTGCAGCACTGTGCCCATCATGGCCAGTCAGGCTGAGTGGGGAAGTGCTAGGAGCTGGAAGCATATTGTGTTTAAATTTTGTGATTAATGGAGCATTGGAAGAAGCTAAATGAGTTGTTTGGGCTGGAAGTAATTGGTGCCATGGAAGCAAGGATTTGTAGAAGAAAGCCTTCTTTCTCTATGTTCTTGGGAGCAGTGGTGTCAGAGGGAGACATCCTAGTCAGGAAAGCAAATTTGACATTTTTTCAGTTTTACTGACCTGAAACTAACGAAATTACCTCAGCAGAGTAATAAAATGGAACTGTTTTACAGTGCTCTTACAAGGCAGTAACAGGAGAAGACAGCTCTTGATTATCAGGATGTACTTCGAGGGATAGTTTGTATTCAGTGGTTATTGATTGGTGATTGGTTATTGAACAGTTATTGATTAAATGGTTGTTGATAACAAAGATGACCAAGGGCAGGCAGTTCTTTGGAGTGAGGTATTGGTTCAGATTGAATAACAGGGCAGCCTTGGCAACAGCATCTGCAGTTAGTGGGGACATCACAACTTTTCACTCAGGCCAGCACTGAAGCCCCAGAAAAGCACTGAAAATGTCTGGGACATTTCCAGTGTGGTTTTATAACTTTGGTTCCAATAACCTAAGTTTGGGTTCTGCTAGAGTGAACTTGATGTCTCTTAGACCCGGGCTTCTCTGTGGTACAGATGATCTCTGTTGTAGTCATTGTTCTCCTGAGAGGCTCCTCTATTGACATTCTGCTTATCAGGAGCCACAGAGGATAAGTGCACACTCCATTTAGTGAGAAAGGCTCGGTCAGTTGATTGTGTTGGGCACCACAAGGCCACACTGAGTCTGAGATCTTGGTGTCTGCTCATGCCTCTGAGAGCATTGGCATGTGACTTCTCCATAACCAGAGCAGAATGTAATCCCTTTGACTCACTGCTCTACAGTGATTTTACAGCAGAAATGGTACTTTTATCAAAACAGGTCACACACCAGACTTAATCTTTATCCCAAGCTGTACTGAACATGGTGCTTCACCAGCGCCCCATCTGGATGTTCAAGTCCTGGATGTCTGCTGGGACACTGGTCTTTTTTCTGCATAATGAACTTGCTTCCATTGCTCATTTTTTAACAGGATTTTCACATTCTGTGCTATTTTCTTCCTCTCATTACTATATTTACGCATGTGTAAAGCAGTTCATTCCTCACTTGAATTTCTGTGAGGCACACAGCAGTCCTCAGCAGTGTCTGTGGGGTCAGCAGGTATGAGCAGCTCTCTAAGGTTTGCAGTCCTGGAGCTGTGACAGGGTGTGGATGATGGACCAGAGCAGCTTTGTAAATTACAAACCCAGGGTTTTAGTTACTGTCTTTGTTAGACTAAGGGCTGCTTTACAGTTGGTAGCCTTGTTGGCATGTAGTAGAAGTGCTGCATCCTTCAGGACTTCGCAGTACTCCTTTGGCAAGTGGTGAGCAGCTGGAAAACAGCTGTATTTCCATGTGTGGAGTATCACACAGCATCAGCTAGCCAAGATAAAGGTGTCAGTAGGGCCTGAATATAAACCCAGGTGTTCTCAGGGCAGTCTGGCTCTGATTACCTGCTTCACCCTTTGGGACTCAGGTGTATGGAGTTGTGCACACACAGCTGAATCCATCCCCACCAAGAGGCAAGTCTTCAGTTCACGAGTCTCATGCTGCTGCTTTCTGTGTGTCTTCTCCAGGGCTATAAAGTCCTGCACAAGTACGCCGCTCTGTGTGCAACGCAGCTGATCTGTGAGGGCAGCTGGGATAAAGCCCTGCGCCTCTACGTCCAGCACGGAGCGCCTGCCAGCCCCCAGGTAACGGGCTGGGCTGTCCCAGTGTGCTGGGGTCAGTCAGGCCTGAACTGGGACTGCCTCGTGTTCTGCACGGCCAGCCCTGCACTGGATTCTTCCTGAGGGCTGAAGGAGATCTCCCAGCATGTTTTCCACAGGAAGATCAGGGGAAGTTGAGTGTTTATGTTAGTTTTGAGCACCTTGAGCACCAAGTTCAGAATAGAAGGAACCATTTGCCTCTCTGAAAGCATTGGCTGCAGGAAGCATCCTTCCATCCTTTCCTGTTTCCCTGCCTGTCCCCAGCACCCCTTCCAGCCAACGACCTGTAGCACTGCCACTCTGGGAGCCATTTTCTTGGCCTGTGATTGGTAGAAGGAGAGCTCTAGAGTCCACTGTCTCCTCATCTGTCTCCTTCCACACTGCTCTTTTTGTTGCAGAATTTCAATATTTATAAGCGTCTCTTTGTGGAGATGGTGAATGCATCTGGCATGAACTGTGCTGAGGCCTACTCCAGCTGGGCTGACCTGCGGGATGTGCTCCTCATCCTGGTAAGTGTGGCCATGGCCAGCAGTGCTGTGCAGCCCCAGCCCCCAGGGGGTCTTGACTGGGCAGGAAGAAGAACCAGTTTCTTGACAGGTGACGTGGGCAGTGTTTTTAGAACACAAGCTAAGGGTAAAGAGCTGGCAGTGTCGACAGTAGGAAAACAGGATCCTGTGAAGTGGATGTGGCTGAGCAAGAGAAGGCAGAGAAGGAGACCCTGTGATGCAGGCCATATCCTAGGAGTGGGTCTGGACATAGGCCCTTGCAGAGCTCTGTGTGTCACTGCAACATGGGAGCTATTGTGACATCCTTCTCTCATCCTACACCCTTATTCTTGCATGGGGAAATCACAGAGCTACTGAGCCTGGAAAACATGAGTCCTGCACATCTCCCCGTGGATGCTTAGAGCCTTCTGCTCCTCATTCCTGTCCAGAACACCTCAGCCAAAGTCCATGATTGCCTTATCTCTGTTTCTGTCCCACAAATACCTAGTTCGAGCATAAGCAAAATCAAAAAATCCTCCCTGCTTCCAGTGTTGGCTGTTGTTGGAGCACTGGTGACTCTCCCTGGCTTCCCAGCCCCCTTCCTTCAGCATGCTTTTCAGACCCAGAGCACCCAGGGCCCAGCCCTTGTTCAGTCCCAGGGATGTCTGCATATTTCAGATCCTTCTCTGTCCTGACTTCCCTGTCTCATGTAGATGAAGAGTGCCCTCATGCTCTCCTGCTCTCAGTTCCTCCCATTTTCTCTTCTCAGTGTGAAAACTTAGTGAAGTCCAGCGAGGCAAACACTCCAGCCCACGAGGAGTTTGAGAGGATGCTGCTGATTTCCCACTACTGTGCCACCCGCTCGGCCGCGCAGGGCCTGAAGCAGCTGGTGAGGCTTGGGCGTTCCTCTGCCAGGTCACCAGAGTGGGGAGCCCCATGGGGGTTTGCAGGTTCAGGGCTATTCATGGGTTACTGTTCCACTTCACAAATCACACACCATGGATGCATGGGAGTGGGACTGCAATCACCTGGGACCCCACCACTAGCAGGTGGAACTGTAGATGGTCTTTTCTACTTATTATGGATACTGCTCCAGCCCCTGTGACTGAGCTGGAAACCAGGGCAGGAGCTGATCCATGTGTTTGGCATGACTTGTGAGAGTAGAGGTGCCAGTAGGAAGTTAGGGATCACAAAAAATCTGGTCTTCCCAGGAGAGGGATGAGTTCCTCTCTGCTCTCCTGGGCTCCAAGAGCTGCTGGGCTTCACACGTAGACTTCAGAGCAGATCATCTCCCCAGGGCTTTATTAGGTACTGGTTCTGTGTGCTGGGCCTCTTGGGGCCTTTGGGAGCTCATGGACCTGTGTGGGGGCATCATGAGGCCCTGTGACTACTCTTGTGTACACTGGGATTTATTCTTGGCCTCCCTGATGAAGTCTTGATCCATGTGGGATTATGAAATTGTTCTAGAGCTCTGGATGGATGTGTGACTGGAGTTGTGATGGAGAAGGCTGGGGAAAGGAAAAGGACCACAGCGAAAGCCACAGGGAAGACTGAGACTTCCCTACCATGGCTGTGTGTATGGATGTTGGGGGTCCAGAAACATGGCAAAACAGCAAGAGCCAAGTCTGATGTCTTGGAAACTTGTGGAGATTTCCACAGCTGTGGAATGTTGAGGTGCTGGGCAGAACGTCTGGGACCACAAAGAAGGGGCGGCCTTGAAGGTTCTTGTGTGGCAATGGGTATCTAGCAGCAGAAGAGTGAAAAATTATCCTTCAGTTCCTCACCCCTGCTCCAGAATTATCACATAATAGCATACAAGAAAATGATTTATTGAGACTGTGGCTGGAATAGGTTTCTTGGAGAGGTTGGAGAGTCTCCATTCCTTGAGATGGTCAAAACCTGGCCAGGCATGTTCCTGAACCAGGCATGTAGCTGCCTCTGCTTTGACTGGGGCTAGGGGCAGGATTTGGGAACTGCCACCAATGTCAAGCCAGAAATGCCTTTCAACCTCACCTGTTCTGTGACTTAGATGGGGGATCTTTGGCTGTTGCTTCTAGTGAAAAGTAGCAAGGCCTACAAAGCAGAAGAATTTCACCTTCAGGTGATGGTCCCATGTGTTCTGTAGTGAGGGAACTCGGGGTCAGGACTGGAATTTTTGACCTTTTTTGCCTATAGAGCATGTATGGGTGCAGAGTCCTTGCTGTGAGTCTGGGGTTATCTCATGAGATCCCTTCCAACCGGTTTTTGCTTTGCTGAATTGTGGCTTTGCTGTCCTGTGTCCCCAGGACACGGTGGCTGCCCAGCTGTCCATATCCCTGCTGCGCCACACGGATCTGCTCCCTGCAGACAAGGCTTTCTATGAGGCTGGGATAGCTGCCAAGGTAAGAGCTACCTGCCACTGGACCAGAGAAGGACATAGGGCACCCTGGGCTCAGGGATTCTCAACTTTATCTTCCAAAATCCTCCCGTGGCTGCTGGACTCTGCCACTGGAGTCTGTTCCTCAAGCAGCTGGCCAGACCTCAGCCAGTGAGCAGGTGGGACCTGCAGATCCAGGGGTGGACAGAGGCTGTGTTATGGCTCTGTCAGAGTGGATGTGAGACTGCTCAGCTCTGCTGTGCATCACCCAAGTGTCTGACAGTCTGTCTGGGAGTTGTGACACATGGCAAGGACAGCAGCATATCTTCGCTGCCTGGACCTGGCTGTGCAGTAATAGGATCAGGGAATGGTTTTGGTGGGATGGGACCTTAAAGCGCCTCTTGTTCCATCCCCTGCCATGGGTAAGGATACCTCCCACTAGACCAGGCTGCTCCAAGCCCCATCCAGCCTGGCCATAATGCCTGTCTCCATTCTGTGGGACAGCCTGTGGCAGTGAGTTGGTTGTCCAAGGGGTTCAGTGTTTGGGGATGGCGAGCTGGAATGTGCAATTCCTTGTCCATTTCCTGGGCTGCAGGCAGGACACTGTGGCACAAAGAAAGCCACATCCTTCCCAGCCATGGCTCTGGGAAAGGAGCTGTCAGTGAGGATGAACTGCCCAGTCTTACTCAGGGTTCCTCTCCATACCAGGCAGTTGGCTGGGAGAACATGGCATTTGTCTTCCTGAACCGCTTCCTGGACCTCTCAGATGTGAGTATGGTCTGTGGGGGGAGGGCTGTCTCTCTCTAAAATGGCAGTGGGTTGTAGGGCCACCACAGACCCCCAGTCTGGCCAGGGCACACCTGAGGCATTCAGTGTGTGTGCGTGGAGAGCAGTGGGCACCCTCACACGACCTGTGGGAGCAGCTGCCATGCAGGGTGACCTCACTCAAGTTGTTCAAGAAAAACTACTTGGGAGGTGGAGGCCATGGCCCAGTGCTTTGGCCACTGTGCTACAAGGGTGTGATTCACTGTGAGGGGCTCAGGAGTCCCCTCAGTCCCTCCTTTGACCAGCAGGTTGGCCATCAGAAACACAAAAGCCAAGGGAGCTGACAGACCTCACTGTGCCAGACTCCCAAGTGCTGTCAGCAGCAGCTGGGGGAAAACAAAAACACCTGGTTACATCTTTCCCATCTTTGGGGCCACCTGACTGGCGCTGTCTGAGAGACTGCAGAGTGTGGTCATGCAGGACAGGAGGGCCTGGGCACCACAGCACGAGCAGGCAGGGGCATCCTCACCATGCACTGTACTGTAAGCTCTATGACTCCATTGCTCACTGCTCTATCCCTTCTTTCCCAGGCCATTGAAGAAGGGAACCTGGATTCCCTGGACCATTCTGATTTTCAGAGGACAGATATTCCCTTTGAAGTGCCCCTTCCAGCCCATCAGCACGTGCCTGTGAGTGCCACCTGTCCTCTTCAGCTCCTGTGAGCAATGATGCTGCTCAGGGCCCTCAGAACAGGGAATGGGTGAGGCTGGGCTTGCAGAGACTGCAGGGGGTGGAAATGGACCCATAACTGCCACCTTCTGCCTGTCCCCTCACTGCAGCCACACACACCTGCACAGACATGTGCACACAGCTGGGTATATAAACAGAGGTGCACAAATGTGTTGCACACACACGTGCAAATACCTGTGTACACACACACACACAAACACAGACACACACAAACACATTCTCTCTCTCTCTCTTTCTCCTGCTCTCCAACACACACACATTCACTCAATCACCATCATGCACCATGCACGTGTGTGTTGTGTGCACATCATGCACACCCACGTCCTGCTCTCCCATGTGCTCTCTGCTGCTGTGGGGCTGCAGCTGGGAAGCAGCATCACACTTCCAGGCTTTGCCTTTGCCCACAGGAGGAGCAGCGGGAGGAGGTGAGGGACTGGGTGCTCACCGTGTCCATGGACCAGCGGCTGGAGCAGGTGCTGCCACAGGATGAGCGCAACACCTATGAAGCCTCTCTGGTAGCAGCAGAAACTGGGGTGCACTCCCAGCCCTGTGTGCTGACAGGTAAGCTCCTGGCCAGCCCACTCAGACAAGAGGGGACACAGTGCCATGCAGGGAGTGGGAACATGCTGCAGGGTTGGGCTGGGCTGTGCCGTAAGAGGCGTGGAAAGAGGGAGTGTGGGGAACCAGCTCTGCTGGAGGAGATAGGGGTCTTTTTTACTGTGGGGGTGAGCAAGCACTGGAACAGGTTGAACAGAAGTTGTGAGATCACCATCCTCACAGACTGGCAAAAGCTGTCTGGACACAGCCCTGGGCTGGGGTGGCCTTGTCTGAGCAAGGAGTTGAACCATACAGACCCCAGAGCAATTCTGACCTCAGTGACAGCTCAGGCTGGCTCAGCTCTGCCTAGGAGGACTGCAGGATGGGCAGCACCTAGCCCTGCTCTGCAGCACAGGATTTACAAAGGGTCAGAGGAAGTGAAGCAGGAGTGGGCCAACAGGGATGGGGCTCTGGCTCTGAAGCCGAGAAGTTGGGCACCATCATTACACCAACTCACTTGGGTGTCATTGTCCAAGGGCAGCTCAGCCTCAGTCTTCATTTGATCCCACCACTTTGGACACCCCTTCTTCATTTTGGTTTCCTAGAGATTAAGGCAGCATTATTCCCCACAACACACTGTGCTGTTGGGGCAGCCCCAGCTGCAGCACAGGAAAGGGGTGCACCAAATGGGGGCCTGCTGTGGGGCTCAGTTCTGAATGTGTGACTTTGTGCCCAGGGTACCCAGTGCTGAGAAACAAGATTGAGTTGAGGCCAGGTCTAGAAGTGAAGAAGGATGTGTGGTACAAATTCGTGATGGCTGTCAAGGTGAGCCAGAACCCCACAGGCAGGGAGACAGGCTGTGGGTGGGGCTCAGCCCCTCATGTTGACCACACAGCATCCTTCTGGGTGAGTCACTGTCCCAGGGCAGTTCACTGCACTCTCCTGACAGTGCTGCTTGGTGGGGATTAACAAACCCAGTCCTGCCAGCCCACAGGGTGCCTGCAGGCAGGGGATACAGGCATGCTCCTTCCCAGTGCCAAGGCCTCTCTCTTTCTGCAGACATCCCACAGCCCTGCAGGCCAGGATGTGATCGAGTTCCTCCGACGGTGGTGTGGGGGACTCCCAAGCACCAGCTTCTCGTTCCAGTGAACAGGACTGTGGCAGCTTTCAGGTCTGTTCCTCAGCACCTTCCACATCCAATAAACGTGTTCTCTCAGCCCTGCAGCGCTCCTGTTTGCCAGGGGATGCTGAGCCCAGAACACCTGCAGCTGCTGGGCACAGGTTGACAGGGCTGTAAACCCTGTACATGTGTCTCAACCCTCACATCCATGGATGACTTTGACAATGAGGCCATGGCTCTGTCAACATCCTGTGCCTGGGGAGTGGCACAGGGATGGGCTCACAGAGTAGCTGCACTTTCCTTCCCTTGGCAGGCCTTGCTCCCAACCAGCACTCACCTGGCCGAGCCACTCAGAACAGCCAGTGTGGAAAGGAAAAGTTTATTCAAGAAAATTAGAGATCCACACGACAGGGATTCTTCCTCTTCTGTTCCCTGACATGTCTGGGCACAGGCACAGCCAGCTGCCATGCCTGCAATGGCACCAGGACTTGGGCCTCAGCACCTCTGCACACCCCCATCACTGCTGCCAAAATCCGAGGGAGCCTTCAGCACAGCAGGAGGGGCCTGGGGAGAGGATGGGAGAGCATCTGGGGCCCAGGGCACCTGCAGACCCACAGGGTCTGTCCCGGGGGGGTGGTGGAGCTGGGGGGAAGGGTCAAGGCACACCCCTCACCCCTGCAGCCCACTTCACACACACCAACACTGCAGAAGGTGTGACATCACCTTGTCCCCAACCTTGCTGGGTCACAGCACTCCTGCAGCACTACCTGGGAGTGAGGGAGCGTGTGTCATTGCCAGGCTGTGCTGCAGGGCCCAACATCACACCGACTCCTCTGCCCATGTTTTAGGAAGAGGTGTTTTGGGGGGCTGGTGTAGGTGTGGGCCTTCTTGATGGCAGTCTGCTCCCCCCATCCCCAGCTCATCACACATGGTGCACTCACCTCTCCAGCTATGCAGGAGACTCAGCAAGTCCTGCCAGGAGCTGCTGCCTCTCACGGAGTGGCTTCTCCATTGCTGTGCTTGGCCTGGCCATCTAGACAGAGAAAGAAAGACAAAAAGAAGAGTAGGGTGGCAAGGACATGTGACAGGCAGAACAGGCCTGGCTACGAGGGGGATGAAGATCCCTCTGCAACTCCCCATGAAATGGCACTGGCCTGGCACTTAGGCTGGCTAAAAGGGGTTCTAACTCAGCATCCCCCCTACTACTGCACAGCCTTCTCGTTCTCAGCAGAACCCAGCACCTTCCAAGTGCAGCAATCATGGGGGAGATACAGGGAGATCTGTCCAGCTCAACGGGGTGTACCTGCTCTTTGCCATAGCTGCGCGCACAGGGCCCGATGCCCCGGAAAACCAGAGCCACCAAACAGCACCTGCCTGAGAGCACGGCTTCTGTGGCTGCCAGCAACAGTGAGGGGAACCAGAGGGCCAGGGCTGTGTCCTGCGGAGCAGGGGGTCAGAGGAATGTGGGCACTGCAGCACCCTGGCCGAACACAGCAGAGACAGCAGGGGAAAGAAGGGGGAGTGGGAGAGAGAAGGGAAGCAAGCAGGAGGGAGAGTGAAAGTGAAAAGAAAGACCAGAGGTTGTAGAGAAGGAGGCTGATGGGAGAAGCGGGGGTGTGTAGTGACACTGCCGACTCACGTAGATGCGCGTGGTGTTGAAGGGACACTCGTTAGTGGCAATGGCTGCACGGGCGTCCACAGGCAGCGCGGAGCTGTTGCAGCCCCTGACCAGGTGTGAGCCCCGGCTGTGCACCGTGAGGGCGACAGCCAGCGCCAGCCCCACGCTGCACGCGGTGGACAGGAGGCAGTTCAGCAAAGACACGCTCAACAGGGTCCAGTGCTGTAGGCGACAAGAATACGAGTGGGACTGGCACGAGCTCGGGGAAACGCTCGGGCCGGGCACCAAAGTCTGTGCAGAGCCGCTCCCCCGACGGAGCACACACCATCTCTTACGTCTTCCAGGACGCCTAAGCCTTGCCCTTGGATGAGGCTCTCGTACCTTTCGCATCCTTCTCCCCGCGAGACCCCCACACCGGCTACCCCGGCCTGGCCGCGGGCCGGGAGCCCCCAGCCCAGCTCAACACGCCCCATGTCCGCCCACCCTGCGCGCCCACGCGGGACTCCCGGCCGGGCTGCGGCTTCGCCCTCCGAAGCGCCTCTGCCCAAGGACGGCGCTCCCACCCTCCCGGAGAGGACACAGGCGACACCCGCAGCGCCGGCAGCCGCCGCCGAGGCGGAAGGAGCCCGCGGGGCCAAGGTCCAGGGGAGCGGCTGCCGGCGGGGCAGGGCCGCAACGAGGCCCCCCTGCCCGCTCGGCTCCGCAGCCCCGCACTCACCAGGGCCGCCCGCGACAGGTTGTGCGACACGAGGATGGCGACGATGCCCGCGGCGATGCTCTGCGGGGAGACCTGCACTCAGCGGGGCCCGGGCAGGGCAGGGCCCGCCGTCCCCCGCCCGCTCCGGCCGCGCTCACCAGCAGCCCAGAGCACACCGACACCACGTTGGCCGCCGCGTATTCGGGGGTGACAACGCGGCGAGCGCCGGCCACGTGCCGCAGGACCGAGCCGTGCACAATGGCGCCCAACACGAGGCTGCCGTGGCCCAGCACGATCAGCCCCAGGCCAGAGCGCATCAGC